>JAAGEH010000019.1:1233803-1308823 GCA_011751065.1 Lasiurus cinereus | reverse complement strand
CCCTTAAAATTGTCAGTCCACTCCCTTTCTATGCCCCTAATTCTATTATATTCACCATTTTTTTCTGTTCATCAGATTTTTAATTCACTTGATTTTTAAATATATTTTATTGATTTTTTTACAGAGAGGAAGGGAGAGGGATAGAGAGTTAAAAACATTGATGAGAGAGAGACATCAATCAGCTGCCTCCTGCATGCCCCCTACTGGGGATGTGCCTGCACAAAGGTACATGCCCTCGATCGGTATCGAACCTGGGACCCTTCAGTGCGCAGGCTGATGCTCTATTCACTAAGCCAAACAGGTTTCGCCAAATTCACTTGATTTTTAGATTCACTTGTTGATAGACATCTATTTGTTGTTCATAATTTTTCTTTATCTTTTCTTCTTTTTCCTCTTCTTAAAGAGTACCTTTCAGTATTTCCTATAATACTGGTTTGGTGTTGAACTCCTTTAGTTTTTTCTTATCTGTGAAGTTCTTTATCTGACCTTCAATTCTGAATGATAGCTTTGCTGGTAGAGTAATCTTGCTATTCATCACTTTGAATATTTCTTGCCACTCCCTTCTGGCCTGCATAGTTTCTGTTGAGAAATCAGCTGACGATGGAATGGATGCCCCCTTGTAGGTAATTAACTGTTTTTCTCTTGCTGTTTTTAATATTCTCTTTTTGTCTTTTGCCCTTGGTATTTTAATTATGATGTGTCTTGGTGTGCTCCTCTTTGGATTCCTTTTGTTTGAGGTTCTGTGTGCTTCCTGGACTTGTAAGTCTATTTCTTTTACCAGATGTGGGAAGTTTTCAGTCATTATTTCTTCAAATAGGTTTTCAGTATCTTGCTATCTCTCTTCTTCTGGCACTTTATAATTCTGATGTTGGTACGCTTGAAGTAGTCCCAGAGGCTCCTTACACTATCTTCAACTTTTTTGGATTCTTTTTTCTTTTCCAGTTGAGTGTTTTCTACTTCTTTGTATTTCAAATCTTTGTCTTGATTCTTGCGTTCCTCTAGTCTACTGTTAGGTCTCTGTATAGTATTTTGTATTTCAGTCAGTGTATGTTTAATTTCTAGTTGTTCCTTTTTCATATCCTTGAGGATCTTGCTAAATGTATTGGCCTTTTCTAGGACATTCTTAAAAAAACCTTATAACCATGGTTTTGAACTCTTTATCCAGTTGTTTGTTCTCTTCCATTTCTTTCGTTTGTGATCTGTTTCTTTTTTTAATATATATTTTTTCTTTTTTTTTCTTTTAATTAAATCTTTATTATTCAGATTATTACATTTGTTTCTCTTTTTCCCCTCCATATCTCCCCTCCACCCAGCTCCTACCCTTCCCTGTACCCTTACCTCCCTCCCATTGACCTCATCCATAGGTGTATGATTTTTGTCCAGTCTCTCCCTGTACACCCCTCACCCTTTCCCCCTGAGAATTATCAGTCCACTCCCTTTCTGTGCTCCTGATTCTATTATATTCACCAGTTTATTCTGTTGATCAAATTTTTAATTCACTTAATTTTTAGATTCACTTGTTGATAGATATGTATTTGTTGTTCATAATTGTTTGGCTTTTACCTTTTTTCTTCTTCCTCTTCTAAAAGAGTACCTTTCAGCATTTCATATAATACTGGTTTGGAGTTGATGAACTCCTTTAGTTTTTCTTATCTGTGAAGCTCTTTATCTGACCTTTAATTCTGAATGATAGCTTTGCTGAATAGAGTATTCTTGGTTGTAGGTTCTTGCTATTCATCATGTTGAATATTTCTTGCCACTCCCATCTGGCCTGCATACGGAAATCAGCTGACAGTCATATGGGTGCTCCCTTGTAGGTAGTTAACTGTTTTTCTCTTGCTCCTTTTAATATTCTCTCATTGTCTTTTGCTCTTGGTATTTTAATTATGATGTGTCTTGGTGTAGTCCTCTTTGGATTTCTTTTATATGGGGTTCTGTGTGCTTCCTGGACTTGTAAGTCTATTTCTTTTACCAGATGTGGGAAGTTTTCAGTCATTATTTCTTTAAATAGTTTTTTTGTATCTTGCTCTCTCTCTTCCTCTGGCACCCCCACAATTCTGATGTTGGTATGCTTGAAGCTGTCCCAGAGGCTCCTTAAGTTATCTTACCATTTTTGGATTCTTTTCTCTTCTTGCTTTTCCAGTTGAGTGTTTTCTGATTCTTTATATTTCAAATTTTTGACTTGATTCTTGCCTTCCTCTAGTCTGCTGTTAGGTCTCTGTATAATATTTTTTATTTCAGTCTGTGTATGTTTAATTTCTAGTTGGTCGCTAACTTTATCCAACTTTTCTAGGATTTTCTTGAAAAACCTTATAAGTGTGGTTATATCCAGGCGATTCTTTTCCTCCATTTCTTTTGTTTGTGATTCCTTCCCTTGTCTCGGCATTTTCACTATGCCAGGAGAACTTCTGTGTTGGATTCAGCCTTATGATACCAGACTTGCAAAACCGCAAAAGCCTCTCTGTTGATCTTGGGATGGGTGGAGTCTCAGGGCTGAATGGACCGCCTTGCCTTCCAATCGGCCCCGCCCTCCATAGCCCCGGAGTCTCCCATGACTGAGTAATCGCTGGAGTGGTCCCTGTGCGCGTGCACTCTCTCACAGTGCCTCTAGACTGCTGCCCCTCCAGCTTCCCTGCGCTCCAGGACCATATGAGTCTGGGTCCCCAGGGTTTCGTCCGAAACCGGGGTTTAGTGGAGTTAGAAGTGGCACAGTTTGGAGGGTATGTCTCCCTCCCACTTATGAAAGCCAGCAGCACAATCAGTAGTTGGTCCTCTGCGCCCAGTGCCTTGCGTGCCACCAGACTTCTGATGTTTTGTGACTCTCCTAAATTTCCGTGCACTTCTCCTTTTTCACAGTCCAAACTCCCCCTGTATGGGTTTCGGCTGGATCTGGCGTTTAGTGTCGTAGGATAAGGGGTTCAGTGCCATTGAGAATCTCCGTCTCCCTCCCCCCAGAGAAAGCCAGCCAAGTTCTCCAGTACCCGCTCTCTCCCTGCGCACGTCTCCGCACCCCAGCTTTTTGCAGCTCCTCTGGGACTCTGTGAGCCCCTCTCTTTCCTTCTAGTTGTAGAATTTCCACTCAGCCAGCTTTCCTGTGGTTTTGGATGCTGTCTGTTCAGTCTTTTAGTTGTAGTTTTGAAATTGTTGTGCGAGACAGCAGTGTAGGTGTTTACCTATGCTGCCCTCTTGGATTCTCCCCTTAATATGTATTTTATTGATTTTTTTTTTACAGAGAGTAAGGGAGAGGGACAGAGAATTAGAAATATCGATGAGAGAGAAATATCGATCAGCTGCCTCCTGCATGCCCCCTACTTGGGGTGCCCGCAACCAAGGCACATGCTCCTGACCGGAATCGAACCTGGGACCCCACCCCCCATCTCCCAGTCCACAGGCCAATGCTCTATCCACTGAGCCAAACTGGTTTCGGCTGTGATCTTTTTCTTTGTCTCTGCATTTTTGCTACTTCCCTGAGTTGGTAGAGTAGCTTTCTGTGCTAGTTGTCCTATATGGCCTAGTAGCTTCGCCTCCCCAGTTATATGAGGTGAACACTTTTGGTGCACCCCTTTGTGAACTGTGTGTACAGCCTTGTTTGGTTAAGCTTTGATTGTTGTTGGTATCACTGGGGGGAATTGACCTCCAGGCCAATTGGCTTTGAGGATCAGCTGTGTCTACACTGGGAGAACTTCTGTGCTGGAGTTAGCCTTATGAGACAAGACTTGCAAAATTGCAAAAGCCTCTATGCTTGGCTTGGATGGGGCAGAGTAGACCTCTGCCTTTTGCGGCTCCCCTGAGTTTCTGTGCACTCTGAGGACCTGTTTGAGTCTGGGTCCCCAGGATCTTGCCTGAAACTTGGGTTCAGTGCAGTCAGAAGTGGAGTTCAGCGCAGTCGGGAGGTTCGGTCTTCATTCTGCTAGAGAAAGCCAACAGCACAATCAGCAGTCAATCCTCTCTGTGTGCACTCACGTATGCGCCTCCAGACCTGTGACTTTCGCAGCTCCCCTTAAGTTTCCGTGCACTCCTCCTTTTTCCAGGAAGAGATCAGGATTAGTCTCTGTCTTTGGAGTCTCTACCAGCTAGTTGCTTGGTACTTCATAAGGTTCCTGAGAAGACCCTCTGAGCACCTGCCCAGCTCATAGCTAGGGTTATTCTTCTGTAGGAATTTAAAGTATCTTTTTACTATTCTGAGGTAGCATGTAACAAAGGATTTTAAATAGAAGATGAATCATTTCACATTAACCTGTTGTTTTTTTTCTCAAAGAGGCCTTTCTTGGCTTTCTAATGTAGCTCTCCAAGTCATACATTGTCACATCATACTCCTTCCTTTTCTTTCTAGCACCTATTATTGTCTGATATTACCTCATTTACCTGTTATATGACTCCCTTCCTTAAACGCACTCCATGAGAGCAATGGTTTACTCCGTCTGGCTTTCCAGTGTAGCCCTAGTTTCTAGACAAGAGTCAGGCATATATACATTACCAAGAAATAGTGTTTGAGTGCATAAATGAATGTCAATATAATTCTATTTCATTTACCAGGTAATTCACATTGTATAATTTAGGTTAAAATAATCACATAAGAAATTGTGATTTCTTTGTCAACATATACATTGTCTTATAATGCATATTAAAGTACATATTGAAATACACACATTATGATTTACAAAATAGGCAAAACTGCCCAGCTGGTTTGACTCAATGGTTGAGTGTCAACTTAGATCACTATTCAATTCCCAGTCAGGGCACATGCCTGGGTTTCAGGTTCAATCGCCAGTAGAGGGTGTGCAGGAGATAGCCAGTCAATAACTCTCATTGATATTTCTATCTCACCCTCTCCCATCCTCTCTGAAATCAATAAAAACATATTTTTAAAAATAGACAAAATTTGCTTATGTGCTAAGATATTTGAAATTTTTACCTTTGAATTTTAAAAAGCTACTTGTTTATTTCATTTTTTTAAAAATGGAACCCTCACACACTTTTTAAAAATATATATATTTTATTGATATTTTACACAGAGGAAGGGAGAGAGATAGAAAGTCAGAAACATCGATGAGAGAGAGACATCGATCAGCTGCCTTCTGCACGCCCCGCAGTAGAGATGTGCCCGCAAGCAAGGTACATGCCCCCAACCGGAATCGAACCTGGGACCTTTCAGTACGCAAGCCGACGCTCTATCCACTGAGCCAAACTGGTCTTGGCATATTTCATATTTTTAGAGTAGTTTTGTTTCAGAATGATAAAAGATGAGATTTCAGGATGCTTTTTTCAATTATCTTTCAGTAAATAGGGTGTGAGTAACCTTTAATTCTCACTAATAAAAAATCAAGATGGAGACATTCCTATTTATTTTTTCCTATTAGCTTTTGAAGTGTGGGACATACTTATAACAGTGCTTTTGATCAGTTGAAATGCAACATGCAGAGGAGGTAGAAATCATTTTGAAAGAAATTTGTAGGATTATACTTCTGTTCCTTGTAAATTTATACAGTGGTACCTCGAGATACGAGTGTCCTAACATACGAGATTTTTGAGATACGAGCCGTCGAGCGAGCAATTTTTGCTTTGAAATACGAACAACATTTGAGATAGGAGTAATCGCACGGATCGGCCGGCTGCACACGACCCACCAGTTTACCTCGACTCGAGCATCCCACGCCTCAAGGTTACAGAACGAATTAAACTCGTATCTCGAGGTACCACTGTATTTCTATACTGTGTGTCCCTTCTGTATCCTGTATTCAACTAATGGTTCATTATAGGTTGTAACACAATAATCACTTGGCTTGAACCTTTTATGGGTAGAATTTTTATATCGATTACCTGATATCTAGAAACTGTCATTAGCAGGTTTTTTTTTTAGAAATTGTTATTAGTAAATATACAAGCATTTAAAAATGCAAATTCTTAGTTTTCAGGAAGTTTCTACAGAAGGGAAACAACGGGTTGAACTGCTGTTGGAATTATTCAAAATGATGCAGGAGTTTTTTCTAAGCTAGAGAATAGAGGGGTTGAGCTTCTAGATGAGAGCAAAACTTAGTAACTTCATTTAAATTCAATTGTAGTTGCAGTGATTGACAAGGACAGTGTAAGAACTGTTATTGTTTCCTATTCCAGACTTATTCTGTGACGTTTTACAATAATCTAAAACATGTTTCTCCTTGAACGCATAATTATTTCATTGTGAGGATGATTGTCGGGTAGGGATAACTTCTCTGGCGTTTTAAAGATTGATAGCTTACCCAGCCAGTGGGGCTCAACATAAGTTGAGTGTTGACCTATGAACCAGAAGTCATGATTTGATTCCTGGTCAGGGAACATGCCCAGATTGCAAGCCCGATCCCCAGTGGGGAGAGTGCTGGAGGCAGTCAGTCAGTGATTCTCATCATTGATGTTTTTCTCTCCCTCTCCCTTCCTCTCTGAAATCAATAAAAAATGTATATATATTTTTAAAAGATTGATAGACTGATTTTGAACTGGACATGTGAAAGTTATAAGTGTGCAATTACTAAAAATACATGCTGATCAGAACTCTGACCTACCCGTGTTTAACACGTCTATTTTGGGCCCTCTTTTCCCACTGCCAAGACGCATCTCCCACAACTGTTGAGTTTGCTTCTGATTCTTAAATGACAAGCCTGCTTTCCTCCTTTTAATGGGCTAGAATAAGAATTCAGTTATTTTTCACCACTGTGGGTGGATAAGGACTTAGGTCAGCCCTTTTTGTTTTTATTTCCCTTTGGTTATTTGCTACTTCTGCAGGTTTATTTTGTGTAGCTGCCTCCTCTACTGCAGTAGTTCTCAACCTTTCTAATGCCATGACCCTTTAATACAGTTCCTCATTTTGTGGTAACCCCTAACCATAAAATTATTTTCCTTTTCTTTTTTTTTATTTAATAAATCTTTATTGTTCAGATTATTACAATTGTTCTTTTTTCCCCAAGATAGCTTACCTCCACCCGGCTCCCACCCCTCCCTCTTCCCTTACCCCCCCATTATCCTCATCCATAGGTATATAATTTTTGTCCAGTCTCTCCCTGCACCTCCCCTCACCCCTTTCCCCCTGAAAATTGTCAGTACACTCCCTTTCTGTGCTTCTGATTCTATTATATTCACCAGTTTATTCTGTTCATAAAATTTTTAATTCACTTAATTTTTAGATTCACTTGTTGATAGATATGTATTTGTTGTTCATAATATTTTATCTTTTACCTTTTTCTTCCTCTTCTTAAAGAGTACCTTTCAGCATTTCATATAATACTGGTTTGGAGTTGATGAACTCCTTTAGCTTTTTCTTATCTGTGAAGTTCTTTATCTGACCTTCAATTCTGAATGATAGCTTTGCTGGGTAGAGTAACCTTGGTTGTAGGTTCCTGCTATTGATGGTGAATATTTCTTGCCACTCCCATCTGGTCTGCATAGTTTCTGTTGAGAAATCAGCTGACAATGGTATGGGTGCTCCCTTGTAGGTAATTAACTGTTTTTCTCTTGCTGCTTTTAATATTCTCTCTTTGTCTTTTGCTCTTGTTATATTAATTATGATGTGTCTTGGTGTGGTCCTCTTTGGATTCCTTTTATTTGGGGTTCTGTGTGCTTCCTGGACTTGTCTGTTTCTTTCACCAGGTGTGGGAAGTTTTCAGTCATTATTTCTTTAACTAGGTTTTCATTATCTTGCTCTCTCTCTTCTGGCACCTTATAATTCTGATATTGGTACACTTGAAGTTGTCCCAGAGGCTCCTTCCACTATCTTCACATTTTTGGATTCTTTTTTCTTCTTGCTTTTCCAGTTGAGTGTTTTCTGCTTCTTTGTATTTCAAATCTTTGACTTGATTCTTGTGTTCCTCTAGTCTGCTGTTAGGTCTCTATATATTTTTTATTTCAATCAGTGTATGTTTAATTTCTAGTTGTTCCTTTTTCATCTACTCTTGGGTCTCGCTAAATTAATCCATCTTTTTTTTTTTAATATATTTTTATTGATTTTTTTACAGAAAGGAAGAGAGAGGGATAGAGAGTTAGAAACATTGATGAGAGAGAGACATCAACCAGCCGCCTCCTGCATGGTCCCCACTGGGGATGGCCCGCAACCAAGATACATGCCCTTGACTGGAATTGAACCTGGGACCTTTCAATCCGCAGGCCGATGCTCTATCCACTGAGCCAAACCAATCTCAGCAATTCATCTTTTCTAGGAAGTTCTTGAAAAACCTTATAACTGTGGTTTTGAACTCTATATCCAGTAGTTTGTTTTCCTCCATTTCTTTTGTTTGTGATCTGTTTTTTGTCTCTGCATTTTCACTGCTTCCCTGAGTTGGTAGAGTAGCTTTGTGTGTTAGGTGTCCTATATGGCCCAGTAGCTCCGCCTTCCCAGTTACCAGAGGTGGACTCTCTTGGTGCACCCCTTTATGGACTGTGTGTAAAGCCTTGTTATAGTTAAGCCTTGATTGTTGTTGGTATCACTGGGAGAATTGACCTCCAGGCCAATTGGCTGTGAGGATCAGCTATGTCTACGCCGGGAAAACTTCTGTGCTGGAGTCAGCCTTTTGGTATAAGACTTGCAAAATTGCAACAGCCTCAATGATCAGCTTGGATGGGGAGGAATCTCAGGGCTGAGCAGACAGCCTCAGCTTTCCGTCAGCCCTGCCCTATGCAGCCCCTGGGTCTCAGTGTCCCTGGATAATTGCTGCAGCCCTCTCTGTGCACTTGCGCTCGTGCGCCTCCAGACCTCTGCCTTTCTGGCTCCCCTGAGTTTCCGTGCATTCTGGTGACCCATATGAGTTTTGGTCCTCAGGGTCTCGCCGTAAATTGGGGTTCAGAAGTGGATTTCAGTGCAGTTAGGATGTTCTCTCTCCCTCCTGTTAGAGAAAGCCAGTGGCACAATCAGCTGTCAGCCCTCTCTCTGCCCCCGGCATGCGCGCCTCCAGACCTCTGCCTTTTCACAGCTTCCCTAAGTTTCCGTGCACTCCTCCCTCTTCACAACAGTCCTGACTCCCCTCATATGAGTCTTGCCCAGAACTGGGGTTCAGTGCAGTCAAATATGGGGTTCAGGGCAGTCGGGAGTTTCTGCCTCCCTCCCACAAGAGGAAGCCAGCCAGGCACTCTGCCACTCGTCCTCTCCACGTGCATCTCTGTACTTTAGCTTTTTGCAGCTCCTCTGAGTCTCTGTGAGCCCCTCTCTTTCCTTCTAATTATAGAATTTCCACTCAGCCAGCTTTCCTGTGGATCTGGATAATGTCTGTTCAGTCTTTTAGTTGTAGTTTTGAAATTGTTCACCTATGCTGCCATCCGGTTTCTACACCATAAAATTATTTTCGTTGCTACTTCTTAACTGTAATTTTGCTACTGTTCTGAATTGTAATGTAAATAAGTATGTTTTCCGATAGTCTTAGACGACCCTGGTAGCAGTTTCCAACCTGTAGGTCGTGACCCACAGGTTGAGAACCGCTGCTGTAGAGCCTAAGACCATTGGAAAACACAGATATTTACATTACGATTCATAACAATAGTAAAATTACAGTTATGAAGTAGCAATGAAAATAATTTTATGGTTGGGGGTCACCACAACATGAGGAACTGTATTAAAGGTTCATGGCATTAGAAAGGTTGAGAACTACTGCTAGTAGAAGTGCTTATTGATTGCCAAAGGGACCCAAATATCCCTGTATCCTTCTTGAGGCTGAATATGTGGATCTGGAGGACTTCCAGGCTCTGCTGGCTTAGAACTGAGTGAACCTCAGTATGACTGCAAACAAATAATGCAGTCTCACAGTTCATAAACCAACTATAAACATCTGTCAGCTTTGGGCTGCCCAGAAAAGTAGAGAGGAAGATAATATTCTTATTAGTTTGAGTGCTGTAATTAATTGTTACTGTATATACTGAGCATGTTTTGCAAATTTAAACCATGTGCTATAGAACTGAAGCTACATGTGTAATTTGCTCTTTATTCAGATGCAAACTCCCAAGACTCATTGTGAGTGTTGGCTAATAATGCTGGATAGTACTATAGTAGTCAAATGAAGTCAAGGGTTTGGAAAGAACATGGTGCTAGAGTCAGGCCAGTAGTCAGGTCTGAGTTATCCTGCTCTGGGGATTCACTGACACCCCACCCAACTTTCCAGTCCACCTAAGTTGGTTCTGGTCACTTTTCCATACAAGCAGCCTGTCTTCTTGGCTCATGCTGTGAATTTTACAAAATGAGGAGTCAGAGAGCCATATCCCAGATAAAAGAATAGAACAAAACTCCAGAAAAATAACTAAACAAAATGAAGATAAGTGACCTACCAGATGCAGTGTTCAAAACATCATAAGGATGCTCAGTGAACTCAATGAAAACTTCAACAAAGAGATAAAAAACATTTTAAAAAACCAGTCAGAGATTAAGAATACAGTAACTGAAGAATATACTAGAAGACTAAACTAGAGGGAATCAGAAATTAAGAATACAGTAACTGAAGAATACACATCAGTGATTTAAAAGGTAAGGTAACAACCCAGCTGGATTGAACCAGGAGATTACTGTTCAATTCCCAGTCAAATGTATGCCTGGTTGCAGGCTCAATCCCCAGTGGGGGGTGTTCAGAAGACAGACAATCAATGATTCTCTCTCATCATTGATGTTTCTCTCTCTTCCTCTTCATTCCTCTCTAAGATCAATAAAATATATCTATTTATATGTCTATAGCTATAGCTACTTATAGAGAGATATATAGGTATAGATATATATTTAAAAGGTAAGATAGCAGAAAATGCCCAATAGGAACAGTAAAAAGAAAAATAATTTAAAACAGAGGAGGATAATTTAAGGGGCCTTTGGAACAACACCAAACATACTAACATTTGCTGAGAGAGATCAAGGAATTGAAAACTTATTTGCAGAAATGACAGAAAATTTTTCTAATCTGATAAAGGAAATAGACATATAAGCCCAGAGAATCCCGAACAAGATGAACTCAAGCCTTTACCAAGACACATAAATAAAATGCCAAAGGTTAAGTACAAAGAGAGAATATTGAAAGCATCAAGTGAAAGGCAGTTACCTACAAGGAATCTCTCATAGACTGTCAGCTGATTTCTCAACAGAAACTTTGAGATCAGAATGTATTGGCCTGAAATATTCAAAATAATGAAAAGCAAGGACTTAAAAACAAGATAATGATACCTAGCAAAGCTATCATTTAGAATCAAAGGACAGAGAAAAACCTTCCCAGACAAGAAAAAGCTAAAGTTCATCACCACCAAATCAGTATTACAAGAAATTTTAAAGGGATTTCATTAAGAAGAAGAAAAAAGATAAAAAATATGAATAATAAAATGGCAATAACTACATATCTATCAGCATTACAGTGGTACCTCGAGATACGAGTTTAATTCGTTCTGTAACCTTGAGGCGTGGGAAACTATGAGACGCTCGAGTCCAGGTAAACTGGTGGGTCGTGTGCAGCCGGCCGATCCGTGCGATTACTCCTATCTCAAATGTTGTTCGTATTTCAAAGCAAAAATTGCTCGCTCGACGGCTCGTATCTCAAAAATCTCGTATGTTAGGACACTCGTATCTCGAGGTACCACTGTAAATGATTAAATGATCCCATCAAAAGACATTGAATGGCTGCATGGATAAGAAAATAAGACCCTTGTCCTAGCTGGGTGCTCATTTAATTGGAGCAACATCCCCTACACCAAAGGGTTGTAGGTTTGATTTCCAGTCAGGGGTCACATACCTAGTTGTGGGTTCAATCCCTGCTTGGGACACTGGTTGCAGGAGGCAACCAGTTGATATTTTGTTCACATTGATTTTCTTCCTTCCTTCCTTCCTTCCTTCCTTCCTTCCTTCCTTCCTTCCTTCCTTCCTTTCTTCACTTATCTATCTATATTTATCTATCTCTATGTCAAAAAAAAAAGGCACAAAAAGAAAGCAAGGACCCTTACATATGATGCCTACAAGAGATACTTTAGCTTGAAACACACACACACAGACTGAAAATAAAGGAATGGAAAAAGATATTTCATGAAAATGAAAACAAAGAAAGCTGGGGTAACAATACTTTTATCAGACAAAATAGACTTCAAAATAAAGGCTATAACTAGATAAAGAAGTTCCCAGCAATTCCACTTATGGGTATTTATTCAAAGAAACCCAAAATGCTAATTTAAAAAGACATATTCATCTATATGTTCATTGTAGCATGATTTACAATAGCCAAACAACTTAAGCACCTATCAATAGATGAATGGATAATGAAGAAGTAGTGTATACATACAATGGAATATGACTCACCAATAAAAAGTAGTGAAATCTTGCCATCTAAAACAACATGGATGGACCCAGAGAGCCTTATGCTGAGTGAAATAAATCAGACCGGGAAAGAAATGCCATGTGATTTCACTTATATGTGGAATCTGGAAAACAAAACAAAAACAAACTAGATACAGAGAACATTTTGATGGTTGCCATCAGATGGAACTAGGGGAAGGGGTTAAGAAGGACAAATTGATAATTTCAAAGTAGTCATGGCATGTAAAGTATAGGATAGAGAATATAGTTCCATAACATTGTTACAACTATGGTGTTAGAGGGGTACTAGATTTTCGGGGTAGTCACTTTGAGTCTGTCACTTGTTATACACCTGAAACTAATATATTGTATGTCAACAGTAATAAAAAATTTAAAAAGTACTTAAAAAATAAAACAGCATCAAAAGACAAGACAGATTGGCAAACAACAGCTCATTTTTGTAAGTAAAGTTTTATTGAAATAGCAATGTTCATTGGTTTTTATATTGTATTGTCTATGACTGTTACCCTGTTGCAGTGGCAGAGTTGAATAGTTGCAACATAGTGTAAAGAACACAAAGATGGCCCAGCTGGTGTGGCTCCGTGGTTGAGCTTCAACCTGTGAACCAGAAGGTCACAGTTTGATTCCTGGTCAAGACATCTGCCCAGGTTGCAGGCTCAGTCCCCAGTGTGGGTCATGCAGAAGGCAGCTGATCAATGATTCTCTCATCATTAATGTTTCTATCTCTCTCTCCCTCTCTATCTCTGAAATCAATAAAAATATATTTTTTAAAAAGAACACAAATATTTACTGTCTGGCTCTTTACAGAAAATGTTTTCTGACTCCTCATATAGAAGAGCTGTATGACCTCAAGATAGGGATTTCTTACATAAGAAAATAGAAAACACTAAACATGGAGAGGGGGATATGTCTTTTTCAAAATTAGTAACTTATATTCATTAAAAGATAATAGTAGGTGTGCCAGAAGAGGCAAAAAAGGAGAAACACATAGAGAAGGTGTTTAAGAAATAATAGCAAAAAACTTCCCTAACCTAGTAAAGAGAAAAGTCACACAAGTTCAGGAGGCACAGAGAGCCCCAAACCAGAAGAACCTAAACAGGCACACACCCAGACACATCATAATTAACATGCCAAAAATTAAAGACAAAGAATCTTAAAGGCAGCAAGAGAAAAGAAAATTGTTACCTACAAAGGAGTTCCCTTAAGGCTGACAACTGATTTCTCATCAGAAACTCTTCAGGCTAAAAGGGAATGGCATAAAGTACTCAATAGTAATGGAAAGCAAGGATCTGAGACCAAGATTAATTACTATATCCAGCAAGACTATCATTCAAAATAGATGGTCAAATAAAGAGTTTCCAAACAAAAAACGGCTAAAGGAGTACATTGTCACGAAGCCAGCATTGTAGGAAATGCTAAAGGGATTGCTACAACGAGAAGAAGAAAGAGAGAAACAGGCATACAAAATTAAAATGGCAATAAATAAATACCTATCAATAATAACACTAATAAACAGATTAAATGCTCCAATCAAAAGGCATAAGGTCGCTGAATGGATACAAAACCATGACCCAACTGATGTTGTCTACAAGAGACCCACCTCAAAACAAAAGACACACACAGGATGAGAGTGAAGGGATGGGAAAAAATTTCCCATACAAATGGAAAAGAAAAATAAAAGCTGGAATAGCAATACTCATATCCTACACAATAGACTTTAAAATGAAGGCCACCACAAGATACAACAAAGGTAAATACATAATACTAAAAGGATTCATCCAAAAAGAGGATATAACTCTGGTAGACAAATATGCACCCAATATAGGAGCATCTAAATATATATTTTTAAAAAAACTTCTAGAGGACTTTAATGGAGAGATTGACAACAATACAGTCATAGTAGGGGACTTTAACACTCTGCTGACTTCCCTGGGTAGATCTTCCAGACAAAAACTTAACAAGGAAACAGAGACTCTAAAGGACACACTGGATCAGATGGATTTAATTGACAGTTATAGAACATTTCACCCCAACACAAACATGCATTCTTCTCAAGTGCACATGGGTCATTTACAAAGATAGACCACTTGTTAGGATACAAAACAAGTCGCTACAAGTTTAAGAAGATTGAAATCATATCAAGCATCTTCTCAGATCACAGTGAAATGAAATTAGAAATCAACTACAGTAAAAAACACCCAAAAGCATTCAAACACATGGAGGCTAAATAGCATGTTATTAAACAATGAATGGATTACTAATGAGAGCAAGAAAGAAATCACAAACTTCCTGGAAACAAATGAAAATGAACATACAACCCAAAATCTCTGGGACACAGCAAAAGCAGTCCTGAGAGGCATACTTTAAAAAAAGAAAAAGGAAAGGAAAGGGAAAGAGAAAGGAAAGGAAAAAGTCAGCAATAAGGTATTTAACCCCACAACTTAAAGAACTAGAAAGAGAACAACAAGAAAAGTCCTGAGCAAGTAGAAGGAAGGTAATAACAATTAGAGCAGAAATAAATAACATAGAGACTTAAAAAAATACAATAAATTAATGAAACCAAGAGCTGGTTCTTTGAAAAGTTAAACAAAATTGATAAACCATTAGACTCATCAAGAAATCGCCGAGACCAGTTTGGCTCAATGGATAGAACATTGGCCTGCGGACTGAAAGATCCCAGGTTCGATTCCAGTCGGGGCATGTACCTTGCTTGTGGGCACAACTCCAGTAGGGGGCGTGCAGGAGGCGGCTGATCAATGTCTCTCATCGATGTTTCTCTCTCATCAATGTTTCTGACTTTCTGTCCCTCTCCCTTCCTCTCTGTAAAAAGTCAATAAAATATATTTAAAAAGAAAAAAAGAAACAGAGGACCCAAATAAATAAAATCAGAAATCAAAGTAGAGGAGTAACTACTGACACCAGAGAAATACAAAGGATTTTAAGAAAATGCTATGAACTATATGCCAACAAGCTGGACAATGTGGATGAAATAGAAAAATTCCTAGAAAAATACAACCTCACAAAACTGAGTCAGGAAAAATAAAACAACCTGAATAGGCCAAGGACAACTGATGAAACAGAAGCAGTAATAAAAATAAAAAACTCCCAGCAAACAAAAGCGGAGATCTGGATGGCTTCACGGGGGAGTTTTTACCAAACATTCAAAGAAGTACTAACACCTATACTCCTCACACTATCCCCAAAAAATCCAAGAGGAAACTTCCAAGCTCTTTTTATGAGGCCAGTATTACCCTAATTCCAAAAAGCAGATAAAGACACTACAAAGAAAGAGAATTACAGGCCAGTATTCCTGCTGAGCATAAATGCTAAAAATCATCAACAAAATATTAGCAAATAGCATCCAGCAATATATTAATGAGATCATAACCATGATCAAGTGGGATTTATTTCAGGGATGCAAGGCTGGTACATCATGTAAACAAATTGAAAGACAAAAATTACATGATCATATCAATAGATGCAGAAAGAATTTGACAAAATCCAACCCCATTTTTGATAAAAACTCTCAGCAAAGTGGGAAGAGAGGGAGCACATCTCAACATGATAAAAGCCATATATGACAAATCTACAGCCAAAATCATACTCAATGGGCAAAAACTAAAAACATTTCCCCTAAGAACAGGAACAACACAGGGATACCCATTTTACCACTCCTATTTGACATACTACTGGAAGTGCTAGCCATAGCAATCAGACAAGAAGAAGAAATAAAAGGCACCCAAATTGGAAAAGAAGAAGTAAAATGGTCATTATTCACAGATGACATACTATTGAACATAAAAATCTCCAAAGACTCCATCAACAAACAACAAGACATAATAAATTAATTTGGCAATGTAGTAGAATACAAAATTAACACCATAAATCTACCGCTTTTTTATACATCAATAATGAACTCACAGAAAGAGAAATTTAAAAAAAAAAATCCCATTTACCATTGCACCAAAAAAATTGAAATTTCTAGGAATAAACTTGACTAAGGAGGTCAAAGACCTCTACTCAGAAAACTACAGGATGTTGGAAAAAGAGATAGAGGAAGACATAAATAAATGGAAGAATATACTAAGTTTATAGATTGGTAGAATCAACATCATTAAAATGTCCATACTAACCAAAGCAATCTATAGATTCAATGCAGTCCCCATTAAGATACCAACGGCAAGCCCTAGCTGGCTTGGCTCAGTGGATAGATTGTCAGCTTGCAGACTGAAGGGTCACTGGTTAGATTTCGGTCAAGGGTATATGCCTGGATTGGCAGGCTCAATCCTCAGTAGGGAGCATGTAGGAGGCAGCCGATCAATGATTCTCATCATTAATATTTCTATCTCTCACTCTCCCTTCCTCTCTGATATCAATAACAATTTTTTTTAAAGAGCTGTAGCCGGTTTGGCTCAGTGGATAGAGTGTTGGCCTGTGGACTGAAGGGTCCCAAGTTTAATTCCAGTCAAGGGCATGTACCTTGGTTGCAGGCACATCCCCAGTAGGGGGTATGGAGGAGGCAGCTGATGGATGTTTCTCTCTCACTGATGTTTCTAACTCTACCCGTCTCCCTTCCTCTCTGCAAAAATTCAATAAAATATATTTAAAAATAAATAAAAGAAATAAAAAAAGATACTAACGGCACATTTCACAGAATTAGAGCAAACTCTACAAAAATTTATATGGAATAAAAAAAAGGCCCAAATAGCCGCAGCAATCCTGGGAAAGAAGAACAAAGTTGGAGGGATCACAATACCAGATAGCAAGCTATATTACAAAACCACTGTTCTCAAAACTGCTTGGTACTGGCACAAGAACAGACATATAGATCAACTGAACCGAACAGGGAACCCAGAAATGGACCCAAGCCATTATGCTCAATTAATATTTGACAAAGGAAGCAAGAGCATACAATGGAGTCAAGAGAGTCTCTTCAATAAATTGGGAAAATTGGACAGATATATGCAAAAAGAAAGAATGAAAGGAGGGAGAGGGGAGGGAGGGAGGGAGGGAGGAAGGAAGGGAGAAAGGAAGGAAGGAAGGAAGGAAGGAAGGAAGGAAGGAAGGAAGGAGGGAAGGAAAAGTCAAAATCGATAAAAGACTTACCAAGTAAACATAAGATGGGAAACCATAAAAATTTTAGAAGAATCAGTAGGCAGCAAAGTATCAGACATATGTCATAGCAATATCTTTACTAATACAGCTTCTAGGGCAATGGAAACTAAGGAGAAAATAAACAAATGGGACTACATCAAAATAAAAAGCTGTACAGCAGAAGAAACAACAACACAACAAGAAAGCCCACTGCATGGGAGAATATATTTGTCAATGTTATCTCTGATTAAGGGTTTAATCTCCAAAATTTACAGGGAATGCATACAATTTAGTAAAAAGGAAGATTAAACAATCTAATTTTTAAAAAATGGGCAAAGTTCCTTAATAGGCACTTTTTAAAAGAGGATGTACAGAAAGTGAAGAGGCATATGAAAACATCTTCAAAGCCACTAATCATCCAAGAAATGCATCTCACACCTGTCAGAATGGTTATCATCAACAAATCAACAGACGTCAAGTGCTGCTGAGGATGTGGAGAAAAAGGAACCCTTGTGCACTGTTGGTGGGAATGCAGACTGGTGCAGCCACTTTGGAAGACAGTATGGAGTTTCCTCAAAAAACTAAAAATGGAACTCCAATTTGATGCAGTAATTCCACTTCTGGGAATATATCCCAAGAAACCAAAAACAGCAATCAGAAAGGATATATGCATCCCTATATGTTCATAGCAACACAACTTCCAAGGCGCTCTAAGATTCCACCCATCCAAGCCCAACGAAGACGCTTTTGCAGTTTTACAAGTCTTGTATCTTAAGGCTGATTCCAGCATAGAAGTTCTCCCAGCATAGTGAAAAGGCAGAGACATAGGAACAGATCACAAACAAAAGAAATGGAGGAAAACAAATGACTGGATATAGAGTTCAAAACCACAGTTATAAGGTTTTTCAAGAATTTTCTAGAAAAGATGGATACATTTCTTTTAAATATATTTTATTGATTTTTCACAGAGAGGAAGGGAGAGGGATAGAAAGTCAGAAACATCGATGAGAGAGAGACATCGATCAGCCGCTTCCTGCACACCCCACAATGAGATGTGCCCACAAGCAAGGTACATGCCCCCAACCAAAATCAAACCCGGGACCTTTCAGTCCACAGGCCGACGCTCTATCGACTGAGCCAAACCAGTCTCGGCAAGATGGATAAATTTAGCGACACCCAAGAGGAGATGTAAAAGGACCAACTAGAAATTAAACATACACTGACTGAAATAAAAAATATGATACAGAAACCTAACAACAGACTAGAGGAAGGCAAGAATCCAGTCAAAAATTTGAAATATGAAGAAGCAGAAAACACTCAACTGGAAAAGCAAGAAGAAAAAAGAATCCAAAAATGTGAAGATAGTGTAAGGAGCTCTGGGACAATTTCAAGCATACCAACATCAGAATTGTGGGGGTGCCAGAAGAAGAGAGAGAGCAAGATACTGAAAACCTATTTAAAGAAATAATGACTGAAAACTGCCTCCACCTGGTGAAAGAAATAGACTTATAAGTCCAGGAAGCACACAGAACCCCATATAAAAGGAATCCAAAGAAGACCAGACCAAGACACATTATAGTAATTAAAATACCAAGAGCAAAAGACAAAGAAAAAAGCAGCAAGAGAAAAACAGTTAATTACCTACAAGGGAGCACCCATATGATTGTCAGCTGATTTCTCAACGGAAACTATGTAGGCCAGACGAGAGTGGCAAGAAATATTCAAAGTGATGAATAGCAAGAACCTACAACCAAGAATACTCTATCCAGCAAAGCTATCATTCAGAATTGAAGGGCAGATAAAGAGCTTCACAGATAAGAAAAAGCTAAAGGAGTTCATCAACTCCAAACCAGTATTTTATGAAATGCTGAAACGTACTCTTTAAGAAGAGAAAGAAGAAAAAGGTGAACATAAAAATTATGAACAACAAATACATATCTATCAACAAGTGAATCTAAAAATTAAGTGAATTTTAAATTTGATGAATAGAATAAACTGGTGAATATAATAGAAGCACAGAAAGGGAGTGTACTGACAATTCTCAGGGGAAAGGGGTGAGGGGTGGGCAGGGAGAGACTGGACAAAAAAATCATACACCTGTGGATGAGGTCAATGTGGGGGGAGGTAAGGGTAGAGAGAGGGATGGGAGTCGGGTGGAGGAGAGCTATGGAGGGAAAAAAGAAACAAATGTAATAATCTAAACAATAAATATTTAAAAATTAAAAATAAATAAATAGAAAATGTGAAATGGTCATTAAAAGAAAAAAGAGGATGCACTTCAGTATGTACTGAAGTGGGATGAACCTCATAATTTAAGTGAAAAAATAAGGTAGAGCCCTGGCTGATTTGGCTCAGTGGATAGAGCGTCAGCCTGTCGACTGAAAGGTCCCAGGTTCAATTCAAGTCAAGGACACATACCCAGGTTGCAGGCTCAATCCCCATGCAGGAAGCAGCTGATCAATGATTCTTTCTCATCAATGTTTCTCTCTCTCTCTCCTCCTTTTCTCTCTGAAATGAATAAAAATATATTTAAAAAATTTTAAAAACAAGGTAGAAATGGTGCATATTATGGATTACTACTTGGGTTAACAAAGAGGAAAGAAGAGAATAAGGATTTATACTCATGCATGCTAGAGTACCTCAAGAAGTGTTCAGAAGAAGCACCTCTGGGACATCAGTGGGAGACAAGGTTGTGCAGTTTGTACTATTGAAAAAATGGATCCTAGACACATACACCTGTGTACATGTAGAGCAATAGAGGGTTAATGCTGAAGGAGTTTAGAGATTATTTGGACCACCTCATTTTGAAACTGAAAAAGCTAGAAAGAGAGAGATCTTCCCCTCCCCCAGCTTGTGTGGCTGATAGGTATAAGAGGCAGAGCTGGAACCCAAGTCTTCTGACTGCCTTTTCTATGAAGTAGATAGCACACAACTGTAGTTTAAACTTCAACATCTTGAATAAGATTGAACTGCAGTTAATGTTTTGATGCTACTTTGGAGACACAGTGACTGCCTTTCTACAGTGTATTCCTATCATTCTAAGACTGTGTGGGAAAATAATGTAGTTAATGAGTATCTGGAATGCTGTTGCTGTGGCTTTGTTTTAATGACCTCCAGAAATGTGAGTGTTCTAAATATTTCATTCACTCCATTTGGCTTTTAGAAATTTCCTAAGGAATAATGCTTAGCATTCTTGGTCAATTATAAGTCTTATATGCTTGCTCTAAAATATTTACGTGATACACAAGGTTTTAAAGTGAAGTGCCTCCTCCTCAATGCTGCGTGAATGCTTTCAGATGGACATTATTCATTCTTAAATATATTTTTATTGATTTCAGAGAGAAAGGGAGAGAGAAGAAAGAAAGAGAAACATCAATGAGCTTGGCCGGTGTAGCTCAGTAATTGAGCATTGACCTTTGAACCAGGAGGTTGAGGTTTGATTCCTAATCAGGGTACATGCCAGGTTTTGGTCTTGATTCCCAGTTTTGGGTGTCCAGGAGGCAGCCGATCAATGATTCTCTCTCATCATTGATGTTTTTATCTCTCTCTCACCCTTTCCTTTCCTCTCTGAAATTAATAAAATAAATATATTTTTTAAAAAAGAAACTTGTGATTCAGCCTTCTGAAACACAAGTGAGATTGCCATTTTCCTCCTCAAAACCAGGGAAGATTCCCAGTTGCCATAACTCTTTGGTACGCTCACCATATGAACTTTTTTTCCCCAATCCTCACCTGAGGATATTTTTTCCATTGATTTTTAGAGAGAGTGAAAGGAAGGTATGTGCCCCAACTGAGGCCAGACATCAAATCTGCAACCGAGGTAAGCGCCCTTGAATGGGGATTGAACCTGCAACCCTTTGGTCTGCAGGCTAAGCTCTAACCACTGAACAACCATCCAGGGCACTATATGGACTTTATTTTTTAAGTAACAAATGCAGTTTTAATTGACCTATGGATGAAACTACTCCATAAGGCGAGTAACCATTTCTTCTCCTTAATGTTAGAGCCGTATCCTGGACAGTATTCAGGAAGAAGGTTAATTTCATTATTTCACTTCTGTGGTATTAGAAAAACAAGGCATGATTATCAGTTTAGATGACATGCATGGCTGGCAGCCCAACCCAGTTCCTAATATTTTTTCTTTAGTTCCTCTACTTCGCTGATGTACACTTTCATAGTATCTTCCTCGGACGTCCCTTTCAGCTCATTCCAGGCATCTCACTTGGCCGAGCCTTTGAGGTCTAACATCCCAGGCCGTTTTGTATTTTTGTCGCCCACAGGTGCTTGTTTGTAGCAGCTGTAGATGAACAGCAGCATCTCATCGTCTGCTGGCTGGGTCTTGAGGTGCTTAACGTCCTCAGCAGCTTTGTCAAACTCAGCCTGAGACATGCTGGCGGGTAGGTGCAAGGACTGAAGGAGCTGGTGGAGGTAGCGAGGAGCTGGGAGAAGTAACGCAAGACCCGTCATCATATGGACTTTTTATACTGATCTCAATCTAATTTATCAGCCTACTCTGTTGCCCTTTTCCTCCTTTAAATCATGCACCACATCATATCAAACTACATGAGTTTCTCAGCATCTCCTGGGTACTGTTTCTGCATCTCATTACTGTTGCATTGGCCTTTGCCCTTTTTGTCAGGGCTCAGTAAATTCCTTCTCTATGCCCAGCTAAAATTTCCCTATTGAAAGTGTTTGGGACCCTCTCAGTATCTTCTTTTCTCCACATTAGTCCTTATCAACATGATGGTGTGGTTTCTCAGGCCCTTCCTTAGTTCAAGGGCTAGAAAACTTTTTCTATAAAGGACCAGAGTAGACCTTTTTGGCTTGTGGGCCACATAATCTCTGTCACAACTGCTAAGCTTTGCCATTGTAGCCTGAAAGCAGCCACACACTGTAGGTAAATGAATGAATTTAGTAGTGTTTCAGTAAACATTATTCATGGGCACTGAAATTTGAATTACATATAAATTCACATGTCAAAATCTTTTTTTTTTTAAGCTTTTTTTCAGTCTTTTAAAAAGACTATTCTTGAGTACTGGACCATACACAAACAGGCGGTAAGCTAGATTTGGTCTGTGGATCAGTTTCCAGTCCTTGCTTTAGACAGTGGGTTGTTCAAGGGCAAGCTTTATATATTTTTGTACATCTCTGCCCCCACACTCACTTCCATGCCTCTGTTCATTTCTTAGCAAATAATGACAGGACAGCAGTTGTTTATGGAATAAATGCTCAAGTAAGGAATTACCTAAAATATGATAGTTTCTAAACAAATGTGAAAAATAATAGAGCTTCATATTGAGAATTGGTAATGTTTTTTGTTTCTTTTGTTAATCCTCACCTGAGGATTTTTTTTTTTTTTAGAGTGAGAGAGTGGAAGTGAGGAGAAGAGACAGAGAGAGAAATATCGATGTGATAGAGACACATCAAATGGTTGCCTGCTAAAGAAGAATCCAAGATGGCGGCATAGGTAAACACCTACACTGCTGCCTCACATAACAATTTCAAAACTACAACTAAAAGACAGAACGGACATCATCCAGAACCACAGAAAAGCTGGTTGAGTGGAAATTCTATAACTAGAAGGAAAGAGAGGGGCTCACAGAGACCCAGGGGACCTGCAAAAAGCTGAGGTACGGAGACGCACGCATGGCGAGAGCGGGTGCCGGAGTACCTGGCTGGCTTTCTCTGGTGGGAGAGAGATGGAGACTCCCAACGGCATTGAACCCCTTATCCTATGGCACTGAATCCCAGGTCCAGGCGAGACTCATACGGAGGGAGTTTGGACTGTGAAAAGGGAGAAGTGCACGGAAATTTAGGGGAGTTGTGAAAGGGCAGAAGTCTGGTGGCGCGCACAGCACTGTGCACAGAAGACGGACTGCTGATTGTGCCTCTGCCTTTCACGAGTGGGCGGGAGACAGAGCCTCCCAACTGTGCCACTTCTAATTCTACTAAACCCCAGTTTCGGGCAAAACCCTGGGGACTCAGACTCATATGGTCCCAGAGCACAGGGGAGTCGGAAAGGCAGTGGTCTAGAGGCACTGCATGAGCTCGAGCGCACAGGGACCAGTGATTATCCAGTCACGTGAGACCCAGGGGCTGTGGAGGGTGGGGCCAACTCCACCCATCCCAAGCTCAACAGAGAGGCTTTTGCAGTTTTGCAAGTCTGGTATCATATGGCTGAATCCAACACAGAAGTTCTCCCGGCACAGTGAAAATGTGGAGACAAAGGAAGGGATCACAAACAAAAGAAATGGAGGAAAACAAACGCCTGGATATAGAGTTCAAAACCACGCTTATAAAGTTTTTCAAGAATATCCTAGAAAAGATGGATAAATTTAGCGAGACCCAAGAGGAGATGAAAAAGGACCAACTAGAGATGGAAAAGGACTAACTAGAGATGGAAAAGGACCAACTAGAGATGAAAAAGGACCAACTAGAAATTAAACATACACTGACTGAAATAAAAAATATGATATAGAGACCTAACAGCAGACTGGAGGAAGGCAAGAATCAAGTCAAAAATTTGAAATATAAAGAATCAGAAAACACTCAACTGGAAAAGCAAGAAGAGAAAAGAATCAAAAAATGTGAAGATAATGTAAGGAGCCTCTGGGACAACTTCAAGTGTACCAACATCAGAATTGTAGGAGTGCCAGAAGAAGAGAGAGAGCAAGATACTGAAACCCATTTGAAGAAATAATGACTGAAAACTTCCCACATCTGGTGAAAGAAATAGACTTACAAGTCCAGGAAGCACACAGAACCCCATATAAAAGGAATCCAAAGAGGACTACACCAAGATACATCATAATTAAAATACCTAGAGCAAAAGACAAAAAGAAAATATTAAAAGCAGCAAGAGAAAAACAGTTAATGACCTACAAGGGAGCACCCATATGATTGTCAGCTGATTTCTCAACAGAAACTATGCAGGCCAGATGGGAGTGGCAAGAAATACTCAACATGATGAATAGCAAAAACCTACAACCAAGAATACTCTATGCAGCAAAACTATCATTCATAATTGAAGGGCAGATAAAGAGCTTCACAGATAAGAAAAAGCTAAAGGAGTTCATCAACTCCAAACCAGTGTTTTATGAAATGCTGAAAGGTACTCTTCAAGAAGAGGAAGAGGAAAATGGTAAAAGATAAAAAATTATGAACAACAAATACATATCTATCAACAAGTGAGTCTAAAAATTAAGCGAATTAAAAATTTGATCAACGAATAAACTGGTGAATATATTAGAATCAGGAGCACAGTAAGGGAATGAACTGATAATTCTCAGGGGGAAAAGGGTAAAGGGTGTACAGGCAGAGACTGGACAAAAATCATACACCTATGGATGAGTTGAACGGGAGGGAGGTAAGAGTAAAGGTTTGGGTGGGAGCCGGGTGGAGGGGAGCTATGGAGGGGAAAAAAGAGAAACAAATGTAATAATCTGAATAATAAAGATCTAATTTTAAAAAAAAAATGGTTGCCTGCTATGCCCCAACTGGCACTGGTGATTGAGCCTGCAACTGAGGTACATTCTCCTGTGTGGAATCCAAGCTGGGACCCTTCAGTCTGAGCCAAACTGCTAGGGTTAGAAGTCATTAATATACATACACACACACACACACACACACACACACACACGCACACACACACACACTGGTACCTCGAGATACAAGTTTAATTCGTTCCGTAACCTTGAGGCATGGGAAACTATGAGACGCTCGAGTCAAGGTAAACTGGTGGGTCGTGTGTAGTCGGCTGATCCGCGCAATTACTCCTATCTCAAATGTTGGTCGTATTTCAAAGCAAAAATTGCTCGCTCGACGGATCGTATCTCAAAAATCTCGTATGTTAGGGCACTCGTATCTCGAGGTACCACTGTATATATATTGATTAATTGATTTCAGAGAAGCATGGAAAGGGGGAGAGAAATAGAAAAATCAATGAAGAGAGAGAATCATTGATTGCCTGCCTCCTGCACACACCTTACTAGGGACCAAGCCCACAACCCAGGCATGTGCCTGGACCAGGAACCATGACCTCCTGGTTCATAGGTCAATGCTCAACCACTGATCTACACCAGCAGGCTGGTAGTCATTATACACACACACACATATATATATTAATAAACATTCTCAGGAAAGAGTGTTAAAATACAGAGGGGTGCCCCTCTATGTGTATGATAACTCTGCCAGGAAAGATCTACTAAATGAGAAAACACTGCATGTGGGAGTGGACATTGAAAAATGCTCCAAATCCTTGATTTGAATCAAAGATTAGATTAAAATGCCTCTCCACTTAGTCTGAAGAAAATAGTGTTGTGGCTTTTATCCAATGGCAGTTATGTTTTCAGAAAGTGTTTCATGTGGGTTTAGCTACGTCAGGAACCCAGTCAGGCATGTAGACCGTGGTTTGAACCCACATCACCAAATTATCTAATGCTCACTTTCCTCATTTCTATAATGGTGAGAATTACATAACACCTGGCTTGCATGGTTGTTTGAAAAGTAGAGAGTGCAGTAAAAATAGAATATGTAAAAAACCAGCACATGGCTTAAAGTGGGTACTAAATAAATACTCCCTGCGGCTGTAGTTATCTCTATATTTCCCCTTGGTATTAATATGTTTTCTTTCAGTATTTATAAGAGTTGTGGAAGGGGGTTAAGGCTTATAGGAACACATTGGATGTTCCAGTTATATTCAAAGAGTGTACTTTCAATCTTTGTTTTTATTTTTATATAACCTGCAAATTTGGTCAAGTTTACTGGTTTCTTTAGTCTTCTTTTTAGAAGTAAAAAAAGTCCTTGAATACCAGGCAATATAAAGTGTTATGTGTGCTTATTTTAATATTTAGACATTAATTTGAAAAGATGGAGCAGGACACTCTTATTTAGAAACCTAGTACTCCATATACTCCACACTCCATACCCTTGGACTCATACTTAAGGATGATATTTGTATATGTTATTACCTTTCCATATTGCTCTTAAAATACCTTGTAAAAATTGTCAGAGTATCTATTCACAGCACAGATACAGTGTTTCTTTGGAATAGGCAGGGAATTTCCTTTTTTTGTTAAATAAACAACCTGATTAAAGTGAAGGGCTGTTTATAAGGAGTTTTGTAAACTGTTTATGCCTGCTTTTTCCTCCTTGTAGCAGTATTGAGCTCCTATGTAGGAAAAAAAGTAGCTGGGGTAAAATGGCTTTAAAACTCTAGGAACTGAAACTACTAATGCTTGGCCCTCTGATAAGTCACTGATTTAATTTGAAAGGTTATTTCACCTCCTACTCAGCTTTACTCTTCTTTTAAATATAAGGTCATTGTGCATAAGAACTTGTGGCAGCTGTTCTGTAAAAAGAGGAAACTCTTTTTATCTAGAATCCAAGCAAGTATAGATAATTATTCACTATTATGTTGGTCTTATTTTTACGAAGGGACACAAAAATTACTAGAAAGAGAGTCTGTAGAAGCAGTCTGCAGGGCATATCACAGATTTGATAGGGTGCAGCCCTGTGCCATCTGGGATACCAGAAGAGCTCTCTGGCGGTAATAGTAGGCCTGAGGGGCTGTCAACTGGGACATTACATTGCTGGAAATGAGATCATGTTAGGTGCATTACTGCATGCAATTTTCTGGGAATTAGTAATCTATCTAAGATGTATTATCATAGATAAATCAATTTTTAAGGAAAATATTCCCAGAACTTTAATAACATGGGATACCTGGAATAGATCTACCACTACTATACTCTTGGTGGTGGGAATGGAAACTTGCATGGCACCACGGGTAGGTAGAGGGAATGGGGATAGCTCTTTTACTTACAACTCTGCAGATGCGCATATTCCCCCTGGTTCCTCTCATCCTGGAACAGTCTAAGACTGTTGTTTTCCATATCTCATTCTCCTTCCCTCTTCTTAGCTCCAGTCCACATTTATGCTTGTAAGTATTCATTAGATATCTCATTCAACTATCAAATTCCTGTGTCCAGAGAACAGCCAGGACATGGGGAACTCTAGGAAGAAAGACTATGTATTATACAGCAAATCAATGAAGGACTAACCCCCTTTTCTACTTTTTCTTCTGAAATCTTTTTTTAAGGTGTTATTTTATTGATTGATTGATTGATTACTGATTTTTTATTTATTTTTTTAGGGAGAGAGAAAAAAAAACATCAATATGAGAGAGAAATATCAACTGGTTGCTTCCTGTACACACTCTGACCAGGGATCAAACGAGTAACCTTTTGGTGTATGGGACAATGCTACAAACAACTGAGCTACCCTGCCAGGTCTCTTCTGGAATCTTCCTTGCAGATTAGATAGATAATGGTTTAATTGCCATTGTCTAGAATTGTCTGTGGAGGAATTAAATACTTTTAAACTTGAATTAACAAACAATTATATTTGAGCTTTATTTTTCTTTTGACAGGAAATTTTTTTAAATGTAAGATTGGCCACAATTATTGGAGAGAATGGGTGTGACAATGATTCCCTTTTTCTTTTATGAAAATAGTGTATTATTTTAGCTTTATAACTTAATATTATAAAACTAAGGATAGCCTTTTGGAAGGCTGCTCTTCTGAACTGTAGACTCTGAAGAAGAAAGTAGCATTGACTCCGTTAGCTTTTAAAGAATTTGTGATCTTAAAACTAGATTTATTTTATTGAGGTGAAGTTCACATAGCATAACATTACATATTTTAAAGTGAATAAGTCAGAGACATTTAGCAACCGCCATGTCTATTTGGTTTCAAAACACTTATCATTCCAAAATAAAACCCTGTACCCATTACTCCCCATTCTTTCTTTCCCCAGTCGCTGGCAACCACTAGTCTGCTTTCTGTCGCTATGGATTTGCCTGTTCTGCATATTTCATGTAAATGGAGTCATACGATATGTGACTTTTTGAGCCTGGCTTTGACTTAGCATAATGTTTTCAAAATTCATCCACCATATAACATGAATCAGTACTTAATTCCTTTTTATGATTGAATACTATTCATTCTAGATAGATAGATAGATAGATAGATAGATAGATAGATAGATAGATATAGATAGATATACCACATTGTATTTATTCATTCATTTACTTGAGTTATTTCTACTTTTTGGCTATATATATATATATATAAAAGGCTAATATGCAAAATGTCCCCTTGGGAGTTTGAACGGGGTACCATAAGTTCGATCACTCTCTATGACCTGTGCTGACCATCAAGGGGTGGCACGGAACGAAGGAAGGCCCCAGCTGGCAGCCCGAAGGCCCCTATCAACTGATCACCAGCCAGGTCTAGGGACCCCATTCATGCACAAACTTTGTGCACTGGGCCTCTAGTTGTAAATAATATTTCCGTGGACATTTGTGTGTATAAGTGTTTTTAGTACCTGTTTTCAGTTCTTCAGAGTTTTCTGTTATGAGAGGAATTGCTAGATCACATGGTAATTTTATGTTTGACGTTTTGAAGAACCACCAAACTGTTTTCCACAATGAACTATTTTACATTCCTACCAGCAATGTACTTGGGTTCTAATTTCTCTACATTCTCTCAGTGCTTGTTATTTTTAAAATGATAGCCATTCTAGTGGGTGTGAAGTGGTGTCTCACGGTGGTTTTGCTTTGTGCTTCCCTAGTGCCTGATGATGTTGCATCTTTTCATGTGCCTGTTGGCTGTCTGTTTTCTTTGGATAAATGATGTTTGTCTTTTTGTTGTTGAGCTGTACGAGTTCTTTACATATTTTGGATATTTTACCCTTATCAGATAGATGACTTGCAAATATTTTCTTCCGCTCTGTAGGTAGTCTTTTCACATTCTTAATAATGTCCCTTGATGCAGAGAAGTTTTTAATTTTGATCAAGTCCTATTTATTTTCTCCTTTGTTGCTCATGCTTTTGGTGTCATGTCTGAGACGAATAAAAAATCATGAAGTTTATCCCGACTTTAGAGTTTTAGCTCTTACATTTAAGTTGTTGGCTCTTTTTGTATATTATGAAGCAGGGGTCCATTGAGGGCTCTTATTTAAAAACAATTTCAGGCAACTTTTTGGCTATTTCTTGAATCTTTGGTTCAGCCTCCTCGCTTCCACTCTAGACTCTACCATGTCCACAAGGGTGACCCAGAAGACCTACAAGTTGTCTACCTCTGGCCAAGGGCCTTCAGCAGCCATAATTCAAGTGGGCCTGGCACCCGCATATGCTCCTTGGCCTTTTCCAAGGTGGGCAGCAGCTACCAGGCTGGCCTTGGTTCCAACATGAATCTAGGTTGGGAGAGCATCACATCTCTCCAAGTGAACTAGACTCTGCTGAGCCCTCTAAAGCTGGAGGTGGACTCCAACATCCAGGAGAAGGAGCAGATCAAGAGCTTCAACAAGTTTGCTTCCTTCTTTGATAAGGTACGGAGCCTGGAGCAGCAGAGTAAGATTCTGAGACCAACTGGAACCTCCGGCAGCAGCAGAAGTTAGTTTGCAGTAACACAAACAACATGTTTGAGAACTGTATCAACAATCTTCAGTGGCATTGGCTCAGGAGAAACTGAGGCTAGAGGTGAGGTTTGGTGACATGCAGTGGGTGGAGAACTTGAAGAATAAGTAGGAGGATGAAATTAGCAAGTACACAGAGATGGAGAATGAATTTGTCTTCATTAATAAGAATATGGAGAATCCAAGATGGCGGCATAGGTAAACACCTACACTGCTGCCTCGCACAACAATTTCAAAACTACAACTAAAAGACAGAACGGACATCATCCAGAACCACAGGAAAGCTGGCTGGTGGAAGTTCTACAGCTAGAAGGAAAGAGGGGGGCTCACAGAAACCCAGAGGAGCTGCAAAAAGCTGAGGTATGGAGACACACGTGCTGAGAGAGCGGGTGCCGGAGTACCTGGCTGGCTTTCTCTGGCGGGAGGGAAACGGAGACTCCCAATGGCATTGAACCCCTTATCTTACGACACTAAACCCCAGATCCAGCCGAAACTCATACGGGGGGAGTTTGGATGGTGAAAAGGGAGAGGCACACGGAAATTTAGGGGAGTCGCAAAAGATCAGAGGTCTGGTGGCGGCGCGCACGGTACTGCGCAGAGGACAGATTGCTGATTGTGCCGCTAGCTTTCACGAGTGGACAGGAGACAGACCCTCCCAATTGTGCCACTTCTGACTCTACTAAGCCCGTTTCGGGTGAAACCCTGGAGACCTAGACTCGTGTGGTCCTGGTGTGCAGGGGAGCTGGAAAGGCAGCCGTTAGAGGCACTGCGGGCGCGCACACGTGCACAAGGACCGCTCCAGCAATTACCCAGGCACGTGAGACTCAGGGGCTGTGGAGGGCGGGGCCGACTGGAAGGCAAGGCGGTCCTTAAGCCCTGAGACTCCACCCATCCCAAGCTCAACAGAGGCTTCTTCGGTTTTGCAAGTCTGGTATCATAAGGCTGAATTCAACACAGAAGTTTCCCCGGCATAGTGAAAATGCCGAGACAAGGGAAGGGATCACAAACAAAAGAAATGGAGGGAAAAAAATGACTGGATATAGAGTTCAAAACCACACTTATAAGGTTTTTCAAGAATATGCTAGAGAAGTTGGGTAAAATTAGCGAGAGCCAAGAGGAGATGAAAAAGGACCAACTAGAGATGCAAAAGATCCAACTAGAGATGGCAAAGGTCCAACTAGAGATGAAAAAGGACCAACTAGAAATTAAACATACACTGGCTGAAATAAAAAATATTATACAGAGTCCTAACAGCAGACTAGAGGAAGGCAAGAATCAATCAAAAATTTGAAATATAAAAAAGTAAAAAACACTCAACTGGAAAAGCAAGAAGAGAAAAGAATCCAAAAATGTGAAGATAATGTAAGGAGCCTCTGGGACAGCTTCAAGCGTACCATCAGAATTGTGGGAGTGCCAGAAGAGAGAGAGCAAGATACTGAAAACCTATTTAAAGAAATAATGACTGAAAATTTCCCCCATCTGGTGAAAGAAATAGACTTACAAGTCCAGAAAGCACACAGAACCCCATATAAAAGGAATCCAAAGAGGACCACACCAAGACACATCATAATTGAAATACCAAGAGCAAAAGACAAAGAGAGAATATTAAAAGCAGCAAGAGAAAAACAGTTAATGACCTACAAGGGAGCACCCATATGATTGTCAGCTGATTTCTCAACAGAAACGATGCAGGCCAGACGGGAGTGGCAAGAAATATTCAACGTGATGAATAGCAAGAACCTACAACCAAGAATACTCTATGCAGCAAAGCTATCATTCAGAATTGAAGGTCAGATAAAGAGCTTCACAGATAAGAAAAAGCTAAAGGAGTTCATCAACTTCAAACCAGTATTATATGAAATGCTGAAAGGTACTCTTTTAGAAGAGGAAGAAGAAAAAGGTAAAAGCTAAAAAATTATGAACAACATATCTATCAACAAGTGAATCCAAAAATTAAGTGAATTAAAAATTTGATCAACAGAATAAACTGGTGAATATAATAGAATCAGGAGCACAGAAAGGAAGTGGACTGATAATTCTCAGGGGGGAAGGGGTGAGGGTGTACAGGGAGAGACTGGACAAAAATCATACACCTATAGATGAGATCAATGGGAGGGAGGGAAAGGTGGGAGCAGGGTGGAGGGGTGCTATGGAGGGGAAAAAAGAGAAACAAATGTAATAATCTGAATAATAAAGATTTAATTTAAAAAAGAAGAATGTGGATGTAGCTTATAAATAAATTAGAGCTGGAGTCCTGCCTGAAAGGGCTGACTGATAAGATCAACTTCAGGCAGCTGTGTGAAGAGATTAGTTAGTTGCAGGCCCAGATCTTCAACATGTCTGTGGTACTGTCCATGGACAACAACTACTCCCTGGACCTATATGGCATCATTGCTGAGGTCAAAGCTCATAGAAGGAGATGACTAATTGTAGCCATGCCAAGGCTGAGACCATGTATTGGATCAAGTGTGAGGAGCTGGGAAGCACAGGCATGACAAACATGGAGATTTCTTTTCCCTTTCCTTTCCTTTCCTTTCCTTTCCTTTCCTTTCCTTTCCTTTCCTTTCCTTTCCTTTCTCTTCCTCTTTCTCTTTCTCTTTCTCTTTCTCTTTCTCTTCCCTCCCTTCCTTTTTAATATATTTTTATTAATTTCAGAGAGGAAGGGAGAGGGAGAGCAAGATAGAAACATCAATAATGAGAGAGAATTATTGATTGGCTGTCTTCTGCACACCCCTCTACTGGGGATTGAGCCCGCAATCTGGGCATGTGCCCTTGACTGCAATTAAACCCGGGACCCTTCCGTCTGCGGGCCGATACTCTATCCACTGATCCAAACTGGCTAGCGCAAGACTAAGATTTCTGAGATGAAGCAGAACATCAGGCTGAGATTGAGGGCCTCAAAAGTCAGAGGACTTCTCTGGAGGCTGCTATCACTGATGCTGATAAGCATGGGAAATTGGCTGTCAAGGATGCTCAGGCCAAGGTGGCTAACTGGAAGCCACTCTGAGTACTGGCAAGTACATAAGTACCAGGAGTACATGGACATCAAGCTGGCCCTGGGCATGGATATTGCCACCTATACCAAGCTGCTGGACATTGAGAAGAACCAGCTAGAGTCTCGGATCTGGAACATGAGTATCCATACCAACACCACCACTCGCTATCAGATGGGCTGAGCATGGCTTATTGGAACCTCAGCTATGGCCTGGGCTTCCAGGCTCACTTGGGCTTGGCAGGGGTCCTGGCTCCTTCAGCCACAACAGCACCAGCTCCTTCAGGATGGTGGTTGTGAAGAAGATTGAGACCCCGATGGGAAGCTGGTATCTGAGTCATTGGATGTCCTGCCCAAGTGACTGAATACTGTGGCCTCCCTATCCTCCAAGCCTGGGAGAAAGGAGCTGTGTAGGAAACAGTTCCTTGGGATAAGGTAGTTTACTGCCTGGGGGACCACCTCTTACTCATGCCCCCAACTAAAAGCCAAATCAAGTGTTTTTTTCCAAAATAAAGTCTCAGCTGGGTCTGCCAACCCTAAGAAAAAATGATGATAATAAAATAAGATAGAAATTTCATGAAACCTCCATTACTTTTAATAATTCTTGATTAAACATACATACCAACCAAAAGCCACTGTGAATTTTATTTTCTTTTAAATTATTTTGCATTGTATTAATCAAAACAGAAGTTACATATATTTAAAAAATAGTACTTGTAAGTATAGCTTATTTTCAGACCATAGGCTATATATTGGTGGCTATATATGGATTCATGAATTTACTTCTTGTAACTCTTTGGTCCCCTTGGCTGTGCAGATTAGATTTTATAGAGGAGCATCAGAATATCTATGATGACAGGTAGTAAGGGCATTAAGGGTGAAGAAAAGAATAAAATTTCCAAAGCCCCATACTTGCAGAGACCCCAGGGCGGGGAGAGGAGATGACTGGAAGGTAGATAACTGGAAGTCAGTGGTGGAATCTGTAAAGGCTACAGAGGAAGTATTTTCTTTTAGGCAACAAAGATGACTGCAGAGTAGAAGTTAAGTGCTGAAGGTGGACTAGAGTGAAGGGGTAGGTAAGGAATATGGTTTGTGATAAAGATGGAGGTTCAAAAGACATTATCAGAAAGTGACGATTTAGGGAGCATTTGGGGATTTCTTTAGTTTTAGAAATAATGCCAATCCAACTTTACTCCCAAATGAGTGCAGCTAACTTTATTTAGCTTGTGTCCTAGAGAGGGGTAAGGAAGAGGGACTAGGGAAATTACAGATTTTATTTTAGCTGTGACTAAAATGCTGGTTAGGAGTAGAGGTGGGGGGGTGTTACAGGGGGAGGTCAATGGGGGGAAAGGAGATATACTATATGTAATACTATATGTAATACTTTAAACAAGAAAGAATTTTAAATAAATGATTAAAATGCTGGTTAAGTTTGAATTAGTAAACCGAATTCTATATCAATATTTTTGTGTCTTTGTTTGCTTTGCTTTTCACTTCTTAATAAAATTTCCTAGTAAAAAATTAGTTTTATCTCATCTGAAAGTATGATGAAAATAAATATTCTACTTTCCAGGTAGATGAGATAATTAGGTTTCCAGTACACACTTAGGGTCTAGGGTGGCACGTTGTATGGGCCTGAGGCCATCCTAGCAGGAGCTAGGACACACAGAAGGGAAGGTTGGGACTATGGTACCAACCTCTGCTAAGGTCTTCTTTCCTTCTGGCCAGCCCTTCACAGCACTCACATGCTCATCATAGACAATCTCTTTATTTTTTGTCAGATCTGCATTCAGTGGATTTTAGAAAAAGGAATGAAGAAGGGGATAGATGGAACAATTGACTGAATCCGAAGGGAAAGCAGGGGTAATGGCCATTGGTTTAGATGCCCTCCTGCTTTTACTAGGCAGAAGGCCTACTTTTTTAAAGAGAAATGAAAGCTGCCTTACAAGAAGTGATTTGGAGAGGTATAAACAAAGGGGTCTTGGGTATTTTTACTTTTGTGGTGTTTAAACTCTGAATTTGTATGAATGTCTTTGAGTTTTTAACCATCCATGTGACCTGTGTGGTTTTCAGGTGCTACTGGTGAGCAGCAGTCGCCATCCAGACCGGTGGATTGTCCCTGGAGGAGGCATGGAGCCTGAAGAGGAGCCAAGCATGGCAGCAGTCCGGGAAGTCTGTGAGGAGGTATGCACCAAGAAAAAAGAGCATGGTGTATCCTGTGATCGTGAACCTGTATGTCTGATAAACACACTAATGATCATAGAAATAAGGCATTTAACAGTTACCATGTGCCTCCTGGATTAAAGAGGAGATCAGGTTGTGACATCGTAGTGTTTATCAGCCACTGCTCTACGCAGGAAGGGTTCTCACAGAGTCACTATATCTGCTTATACCAGACAGCCCGGGGATTTCCCGGAGATCTCTTCCAGTATGGCATCTCTTACCTGTGGCAGAAGATCAGGAATCAGATAGTTCATCAGAACGAAGAACTGAGAAGAACAGGCAGTCTTGGTATACACAGCCCATTTTCATTAGCCTTTGGATGACGAGTTGGCAGCCCTTGTTCTATGCTCTCTGGATCCTGGCTGTCAAGCAGTGGCTAAAACAACAATTTTGTTAGCCAGAAGCTGTTAATGGTGCAGCTTGAGAAATAACAGTATCTTTTTTATTTTATTTTAGTCAGATGATATTCAACATACCTGCTTTGAGTTTCTGAGCCATGCCCTGTATATCTAACGAGATACTCTAGAATAAATAGTCAGAAGTAAAGTCTTAGACCCTTAATCCCCTACTTCAGTTAAGTTGGAGAAACTGAGAGATTGCAATTCAAAACCAGGAGGAAGGAACTAATGTTTCTCCATCGTCTCTTGTGGCAACACCATCCTCTGCTCTGCTTATGTTATCTCAGTTAGATTCCTAATGGGTGGTATAAGTTGCATCACACCCATTTACTTCCCCTCATCACATAGTGTTTTAGATCCGTTTCCTTGTTCCACAGGATATATAATACTGATTCTAAGAACATATAAAATAGCACTTGGAACAGGTCTAAATTCTATATTTCTTTTGCCTTAATCTGAAATTTACTTCTTTCATCAAGTCTTTGTGATTCCACCCAGTAGATTTGTTCTTTCTGTGTGTCCATTGCAGTCTGTACTTCTAGCATCATGGTGTCTGTCATCTTTTATTGGTACTACTTGCTTGTCTTCTGTGATAGAATTGATGCTCTATGGAGTCAAGGTACATTCTCTCTTGCTCACTGTTGAATCCCCAGGGCTTAACACACAGCAAGTGCTTAAGGAAATATAATTTTCTTGCCCTGGCTGGCGTGCTCAGTGATGAGAGCACTGGCCTACTCATCGGAGGGTTGTGAGTTTGATTCTCTGTCAAGGGCACATACCTGAGTTGCAGGTCTGATCCCTATCTCAGGACGAGGTGTGTGGGAGGCAAGCAATTGATGTGTTCCTTTCACATAGAGATTACTCTCTTTCTCTTTCTCTTCTTTCTCTCGACATTCCTCCCCCCTTCCACTCTCTCTAAAAATCAATGGAAAAAATATCCTCACTGATTGGGTGAGGATTAAAAATAAAGAAAATATAATTTTGTATTTTACAGTTATTACAGTTATTACTATTATTGAAGTGACAACTGGAGCAGCCACATAAATGCATTTCCAGGTTGTTAGGAGTAAATGTATCTACCAGTCCTTCAGTTAAATGAGGAAGAAAATAACAGTGTTGTAGCAGCTGCCCAGCCAGGCTGTGCAGAAATGAAAGCATAGGCCACCATGCACAGGCAGGGCTTGCTCATGGTGGGCGGATTACAGTGGGAATGTCTGTAGCTCAAGCAGCCTGAGACCCTTCCACTGTGAAGGAGCTGCCTTCTTAACCTCTTCTCAGTCTCCTGGCTCCTGCTTGCCACTTTTTGTTTTGTATTTTTCCTCCCTGTGCACTACTCATCTGTCAGTTGATTCTGTGTCTCTCACTTTCAGTCTTCCCGAGAAAGGATCTGATTGGTGTTAACTAGTTAACGACTATTGGGCAGAGCTGCCAGGCCATCTCATCAGCTTCTGCCCATTTTGAAGATGTCTGCTGTACCTTTGCCCAGTTGCTTGTTTCTTACTAGAGGTCCAGTGCAAGAATTTGTGCACAGATGGGGTCCAGGCCAGCTGGGGGGAGGGGACGTGGGCATTGGTTGGCCAGCCCCGCCCCCTGATCGAACTCCCAGTGGAAGGGACAATTTGAATTTTTAGCCTTTTATTATACAGGATTCCTCTAGCTGTGCTAAGAGTGGCAAGTTCATGTGCTATACAAGCATAACAACCTGTTCTTAGGTGCTATCTACAGCAGCTTTCCCAGGTTGCCCTGTATATATAGTGAAAAGATATTTACTAACACAGGAAAATGTTTATAACCCATTCCTAAGTGACCAAAGGAGGCTACAAAACAGTATATATGGCATGAAACCATATAATGGGGAAGAAATGTGTATGTAAGCATTTGTGTAAAAAGAATAGAAATCCTGCTTATAGCCGAAACAGGTTTGCTCAGTGGATAGAGCGTCAGCCTGCTGACTGAAAGGTCCCAGGTTCAATTCTGGTCAAGGGCACGTACCTTGGTTGCGGGCACATCTCCAATGTGGGGCATGCAGGAGGCAGCTGGTCGATGTCTCTCTCATCGATGTTTCTAGCTCTCTGTCCCTCTCCCATCCTCTCTGTAAAAAATCAATAAAATATATTTTTTTTAAAAAAAGAAAGAAATCCTGCTTATACAGTTATTATATGCTAATCTCTATTCTCAGCATTTTGCATATATTGCCTCACTTAATGCTTACCAGCCCTTATCAGGTAGGAATTGTTTTTATTTACACTTTACAGATGAGGAAAAACTGAGGGTCAGTGAGTTTAAATAGTTGTCCACGCAGCTGAAACCGGTTTGGCTCAGTGGATAGAGCGTCGGCCTGCGGACTGAAAGGTCCCAGGTTCGATTCTGGTCAAGGGCATATACATTGGTTGCGGGCACATCCCCAGTCGAGGACATGCAGGAGGCAGCTGATCGATGTCTCTCTCTCATCGATGTTTCTAACTTTCTATCCGTCTTCCTTCCTCTCTGTAAAAAATCAATAAAACATATTTAAAAAAAAAATAGTTGTCCACACAAATTGTGCCCAGCTGTGTGTGCTCAAGTGCTTCAGGTAAGATCATCTAGAGCAGTGGTTCTCAACCTTCCTAAGGCCGTGACCCTTGCATATCATTCCTCATGTGGTGGTGACCCCCAACCATGAAATTTTGCTACTGTTATGCATAGTGATGTAAATATCTGCATTTTCCGATGGTCTTAGGCGACCCCTGTGAGGGTCGTTTGACCCCCAAAGGGGTCTCGACCCACAGGTTGAGAACCGCTGATCTAGAGTATCTCATCCCATACCCACACTCCTAATGCTGTGCTCCTTGAGAGAATGTTCACAGTGGTTATCTTTGGGTTAGTTCATAGATTATAAAGTTTTTCTGCATTGAACATATATTTACTCTGTTTTTCTGCATTGAACATATATTTACTAGAAAGTTGTCTGTATGAACAGGAGTGGACTGCGATTATCAATTAGTTTATCTTCGCACTGTCAGACCTCAGTACCATTAAACTCAACCTGTTCTAAGCTTTGTTCACCCAGCTGAAGTTTCAGCATAGTGGCTGAACTTCCGAAACAGATAAATCTGTAGAACTTGAAACATTAGCAATCACATCAAAGACCTAAAATGTTTCCTTTTATAAACTCGCCTCCACTTACTCAGTTGCTTATAGTCAAAATCCTACTATAGTGACCCTCAAAGGATTAAAGGGAAAGGCTTTCTCCCAGAGCTAGGCCGGGGCCTTGGCAGCGTGCATCTGTAGCCCAGGACTGCAAAGGCTTGCAGGACCCTACCTGTGGCACTCTTTCTGTAATAAAAAAGAAAAGCACCTCTTTGTGTGGTTTTCAGAGCTATTCTTTCTTGTTGATTCAGTGGGAAAGGTAAAACTGTTGGCTGACAGGGTAAAAAGAGAGAAGCTGTGTCTGCAGCTGTTCTGTCTTCTGTTCGTGTCATATTTTCATTTATTTTATCCAGTCTTACCTCAGCCAAATCAAGAGCATTATTACAAAAATATAGGACATCTGAAAACTGAAACAGAAGGAGAAAATTGTGTGCGTACCTCCAACTGCATTCTCTTCAAGGATGACATTTCCTTTTGTCTGCTGCTTCATGTCTGGACAAGGCCACAAAACCATTTCTAGAATATAAACTAAAAGGGATTTGTAGGTAGCCTGATAATTAACCTGTGACATAGGCCTGTTCTCTGACTTCCTCACTTGTGTCCTAATATCACACTTCTCTGCCTCTGCGCTGGCTCTTACCACTTATTCCTCTACCATATAAACACACCATCTTAGAAATTTCTCAGTGTAGTGATGTGTCCTTAGATTTCCTTGTACTTTGATGCCCTCCCTCAGGTTGTTGATACACTGTCTTACATACAGTAAAACTATTACAGCAAGTTTGACTTAATTCACCTTCATTTTTGAATATCTGGATGTCTCAAGAGTTCAGAGCTGCTTCATAAGTCTCTTTAACTTTACTAATCCTATGTCAGCCTATCAAGAATTTATTGTAACTCTTCTTTTTTTGTTTGTTAATCCTCACCTGAGGATATTTTTCCATTGATTTTTAGAGTGGAAGGGAGACGGGGAGAGAAACAGCGACTAGGGCCTGGGGATCGAGCCTGCAGCTGAGGTACATGCCCTGGACCAGAATCAAACTTGTGATCCTTCAGTCCAAGGACTGATACTCTAACCACTGAGAAAACCAGTCAGAGCTTATAACCCTTCTTGATCTCATTTGTATTTTCATCTAAGAACATGGAAAACTCCATAGTGAACTTTATTTTTAAAATCTGTGCTTCTTATCCCAGTTCCTGTACTTTGTGTTCCTGTTCCTGAAAATAAATGGTTATACTCTCTTTCTTACATGTATCATAACAACCAGAAATCTCTTATATGTATCATAACAACCAGAAATCTCTCAAAATGTCTCTAATTACGGAAGCAGTTTTTCCTGTCTCTTGTTATACACAAGTAAAGTATTTAAAAAGCCTGTGACTACTTGGGAATAGTTTAAGGTACAATTTTATTAACCTATTTTAGCTCAAAAGTATTTGACTATTTGAAATGGAGAAAAAGTGAAGGCTCTGTATGACTGTGTTATATTTTCAACTTTACAATCTGAACAATTGTGAATGGAAGGTGAGGCTAAGGTATCACAGAATTTATTAGGAAAATAACATGATTTTTTTTTTAATCCAGAACTTTAATCACAAAATATATCTTATAATATATTAAGAGTATTTTCAACCATTTCAACATGATAAAATAGGGGGAAGTAATGTTGTAGACCAGGGGCCTCCAGCTCATAAGCTTGTAGGGAAGGGCAGGCTGGTGACAGTGGTGTGTCTCTGACAAAGTGGGGAGAGTCTGCCCTGGTCAGACAGAAGTGGAACCTGCTCAGGCTCAGCCAGTAGTTGTCATGTGGCTGTTAAGGCCTTATGTGGCTCTGATGTTTCAAGAGAAACTTGAAAGCTGGATTCTCATGTGAGATATCCTGATCTTTCAATGTAGGTGACTAATTTTACAAAGATTGTTAATTAACATAACCAAGTTTGCATATGGGTAAAAAGAAACAGCAACGGTTTCTTTTTTCAGTACTAAAAGACCCATAATGAAAACAACCAAAAGAAATGTTCTTAAATTAGGTGGGTAAGCTGAGTTCCAGGTTTTTATTTTGATCTGCAAACTAAGCTCCAGCTTCTTGGAAGAACAGAGTTTGCTTTTAGATTCCTAAATAAGTTCAAGCAAATAAACATTTTTAACCTGCAGAATATTTCACTGTTTAATGGGATGTTAATATGAGAAAATATATCCAGATGTAGATTGCTACAAGTCAAAAAAGATCACAAATGAACCCCATTGGTTTGTTGAAAAGCAGGCTTTATTTAGATAGTATTCTCTGAATTTCCATTTAATTTTTAATGAATTTTAAATCACATAAATATGAATATTAGCAATAATGTACATGTATGGCTATTTGTACCATAGATTTGAATTAAAAGAAGTACAAAAATAGGAAAAAATTTTCTAATTTCCTATATGTTTGAAATTGTTCAAAGTAAAAAGTTGGGCAGGAAGTAGCCATAAATATCTATCATGTGTCAAATATATTCAAGATCTTGAGGCAGAAACTATGAAGTACAACAATATGTTGAACACTACTTTCCCTAAGATAAATTGTGTTTTTGTAAGTACTACCATGTCTTTATTTTTATTTGGTAAGAAGATGTATTTTTAACTCCTTTAGTGACCACATTATAAAGTGTAACAATTATGTCTTTTAATATCTACATTAATAAAAGAGAAATATGCAAATTGACCATACCTCCATGACTCACCGCAGCCAATCAGGCATGACTATGCAAATTAACCCAACAAAGATGGTGGCTTAATTTGCATATGCAGGCACAGAGTGAAGACTGAAGAGGCTCGGCTTCTCCACTGCGGCTGGAACAAAGAAGCCAAGCCTTGCTGTGGCCAGAGCAGAGAAGCCTGGCTTTGAGCCTTGGCTTATCTGCTGTGACTGGAGTGAAGGCCTGGGTCCTGGGTGCTGGAGAAAAACTGATGCCGGCAGCCAGGGGAAGGAAGCCTATTGCCCAAATCTTTGTGCACTTGGCCTCTAGTATTATATATAACTAAAGGCCCGGTGCACGAAATTCATGCACAGGGGATGGGGGTGGGGTGGGTAGGGTGATTGTCCTTCAGCCCAGCTTGCTCCCTCTCCAATCTGGAACCCTTTGGAGGATGTCCGACTGCCCATTTAGGCCCGATCCAGGACTGTTGGCTCCCAACTGCTTGTTTGCCTGCCTTCCTGATCACCCCCTAACCACTCCCCTGCCAGCCTGATTGATGCCTACCTGCTCCCCTGCCAGCCTGTTTGCCCCTAACTGCCCTACACTGTGGGCCTGGTCACCCCTAATTGCCCTCCCCTGCAGGCCTGGGTCCCCCCCCCAACTGCCCTTCCCTACAGCCTGGTCACCCCCAACTTCCCTCCTCTGCTGGCTTGATCAACCCTAACTGCCCTCCCCTGCAGGCTTGATCACCCCCAATTACCCTTTCTTGCAGTCCTGGTCCCTCCCAATTGCCCTCCCCTGCTGGCCTGATCACCCACAATTGCCCTGCCTTGCAGGCCTGGTCGCTGCCAACTTCCCTCCTCTGCTGGCCATCTTGTGGTGGCCATCTTGTGTCCACATGGGGGCAGGATCTTTTGACATGGGGACAGTCATCTTGTGGGTTGGAGTGATGGTCAATCTGCATATTACTCTTTTATTAAATAGGAAAGAGGCCTGGTGCATGGGTGGGGGCCAGCTGTTTTGCCCTGACGGGTGTTCTGGATCAGGGTGGGTGTTCCCTTGGGGTGTGAGGTGGCCTGGGTGAGAGGACTATGTTGGTTTGCAGGCTGGCCATGCCCCCCAGCAACCCAAGTGGAGGCCCTGGTATCTGGGATTTATTTATCTCCTACAATTGAAACTTTGTAGCCTGGAGCAGAGCCAAGCCTTCTGCTGCACAGCCATTGAAACTTTGTTACCTTAAGCAGAGGCCTGGGCACTTGGCTTTCTCCATTGCTAAGGGCAACCCAAGCCTCTCTGTGGCTGTAGCCATCTTGGTTGGGTTAATTTGCATACTTGTTCTGATCAGCTGGTGGGTGTAGCAGAGGTACAGTCTATTTGCATATTGCTCTTTTATTAGATAGAATGACTAGAGGCCTGGTGCATGAAATTCATGCATGGGTAAGGTCCCTAAGCCTGACTGGTTATCAGGGCCAATCTGTGGGCAATTGGGGGACCCTCACTGGTACCTGCCTTGGCCAGCCTGGGACCTGCGATCTGGGGGCAGCTCCTGCATTGAGCGTCTGACCCCTGGTAGTCAGTGTGCATCATAGCAACTGGTCATTCTGCTGGTCATTTTGCCCGTTGGTCAATTTGCATATTAGGCTTATATTATATAGGATCTTATTCTCATGATTTATTCTTTTAATAATTTAATGGGAGATAGGATTTAAAACTTCAGGAAAGCCTTTGTTCACCTAGCTTAAAGATACATATATTTGTGTGTGGAAGCATCTTTATTCTGCCCTCCTAGGAAAAGCATACGCACAAAAATATAACAAAAGAAATTAAGAGCTTTTCCTTAAGAAAAATAGTTTTGACTATATAAAATGAACAGTGAAATTGTACCAGATCTGAGTGTGGATGCTGGTGTGAGGCTGTTTTATGTTAGAGGACAGGATGAATTCCCCAGATCTCTGGCAAAGGCCCTGAAATAAATCGTATTGAGTTTCTTGTTTCTGGCAGCTGAGAATTAGAAAGGGCCTTTCCGCTCAGTTACAATTCAGGGATGAAAGGAGACCTTGGCAAAGACACTACCCCCCATGAAGGGACTGGCTGAGGTGCTGTGAGGTTCTGTGCTCAGCTTTTGCTCTGTGCTCCCGTGGCTGAGAGTGTAATTCAACTCTGGCCTCAGAGCAAGGAGGCCTCTTCTTTCAGAAGAGGTGCCTCTGCTACTCTGGGTCACTTCCATGGTTACTTCTAGTGTCAACCATAAAATGAGAATTTGCAGTGACTGTCACTTTGGATTTTACAAAAATACTTAAGTAGATACTCTTGGCTTTATGAAAAGTTGTATTCAAACGGTTATTACATATTTGTGTTCCTTACCATTTTAGTTTAAATATATAGGTGCTTTTGACTAGGAATTTCCATTAGAGTTGTAAATGTTTTCTTCTTAAAAATAGAAACAATATAATCTGAACAGGGCTCTTATTCTGAGGGCTTATAAGTGCTTTTTCTAGCACTTAGTGCTGTTGCTAGTGTAGCCAGTTTGATTACTTGATTAGCTGATGATTACTGTAGCTTGCCATTTTAATGATTACAAAAGCAACATGTTCCTGGCAGAATGAAACAAAAAGATGATGGCTTATTACCATAATTCCATGGCTGATTTTGCTCATTTTTAATGATTATGAACATTTTAAAATATATATTTTATTGATTTCAGAGAGGAAGGGAGAGAGAAATAGAAACATCAATGATGAGACAGAATCATTGATCAGCTGCCTCCTGCATGTCCCACACTGGGGATCGAGCCTGCAACTTGGGCATGTGCCCTGACAGGAATTGAACCATGACTTCCTACTTCATAGGTTGATGCTCAACCACTGAGCCACATCAGCTGGACTGGAGAATGTTATTTAGAAACCAAGGTTAGGGTACCAGGTATACTCACTATAAATGGGATGTGATTGCTCCTAGATCCTTTGAGTGGACAGCAATAGAAAGCATATTTTTTTTAAAAATCATAATTTCATATTACTATTTCTATTTCAAATTTGACATTAAAAGGTTTTAGCTTAAGGCCTAGCCCATTTTGCTCAGTGTATAGAGCACCGGCCTGCTGATTGAAAGGTTCTGGGTTTTATTCCGGTCAAGGACATATGCCTCCAGGTTGCCGGCTCGATCGTCAGGGGGGGACATGCAGCCACTGATCAATGATTCTCTCATCATTGATGTTTCTATCTCTCTCTCTCTCCCTCTCCCTTCAATAAAATTATATTTTTAAAAGTTACCTTTTAAAAAAAAGGTTTTATCTTAACTTTTTAATATTTGTATCTTTTTTCAGTAACATTATTTGCTTTGTGTTATAAACAATCTATATATATATATATATAGAAAAGCCTAAGTGACCATTGCAACCAAATGAACGACTGAACAGGCTGCATGGGGCGACCTGGCCAGCAAGGGGTTAGTGAGGGGCGACAAAACGACCAAGCAGCAGGCTGCGTGAGTTGACTAGGCCAGCAGGGGGATAGTGAGGGGTGACCAAATGACCAAGCAGCAGGCAGCATGGGGTAACTAGGCCAGCAGGGCAGTTAGTGAGGGGTGACCAAACAACCAAGCAGCAGGCTGCGTGGGGCAACCAGGCAAGCCGAGGGGAGCAATGAGGGGTAACTAGGACAGTGGCGGGGGGCAGTTGGGGGCAACCAGGTCAGCCGAGGGGCAGTAAGGGGCAACAGGCCAGCGGGGGGGAGGCAGTTAGGTGTGACCAGGTCAGCAAGGGAGCAGTTGGTGGCCACCAGGCCAGTGGGGCGGGGGGGCAGTAAGGGGTGGCCAGGCTGATGGGGGGTGGACAATTGGTGGCAACCAGGCCAGCAGGTGGGACAGTTGGGGGTGATCAGGCAGTGAGGCAGGTGAGCAGTTAGGAGCCAGTGGTCCCGGATTGTGAGAGGGATGTCCCAGATTGGAAAGTGAATTTCATGCACTGGGTTGCTAGTATGAATATATTTGCATTATAGATATTACCAGGAGAAGCATTATAGAGCCTGTGAGAGTATTCTAAGCCAGTGGTTGGCTCTTTGGCCCCTTGAGTGTTCTAATGCCACTTCTTCAAAATAGACTTGCCCAGTCCGAAAACTGACAGATGGGCTACGAAGTTTCAAATTGCACTACGTGCGCACCCACACGTGGTCTTTTGTGGAAGAGCCACGTGGACTCAAGGGGCCAAAGTGGTTTGCCAACCACTGTTCTAAGCTGTTCATTGTGAGCCTGTTGATTTTAGGGAGGAATACTGGTAGGGGTGCAATAGAATGATTGACCCTTGATGCCAATTTGTATTATTTAGGAATTGGATCTGGGTTGGTGTGAATTGGTGGTAAATAGAAAGTCAGTATTAAAAAGCAAGTAATTGGCATCAAGAGGGTGTTGCGTGTGTGTGTGTGTGTGTGTATCTGAATTATAGTTTGATTCAGGCATAAAAATAGTAAAATAAATTAGGAAATACAACCTAAGAACCGAGTAGAGGGGTTTCGTATTGCTGCTGTGTAGACTGTTGACCTGTAGGTACCCTTTATTACATGGGTTAATGAGGATGTAAGCATTACATGGCAAAAACCCTCTTATACACAGTTAACCATTCTCTACCTCTCCTACAATTGCAAATGATTGCTTCAATAAGAGTGGTTCTCAACCTTGTCAAACTTGATACCTCCTTTCTATAGTAAATAAGTTAATGAATTAGCTAATTGATTAATTTATATATTTATTTATAATTTTTAGATGTACTTATTTTATTCTTATATAAGCAGTCTCCTGTATTAATGTTCATAGACTAGAAAAGAATTGAGTTCTAGGTTCAGGTAGTTGAACCAGATTTTACACATACTAAATGTGTGGTAGGGTTTTGAAAAGAAGTCTTGGGTGAGGCCATCCTTCTTATGCAGGATATCTAGCACTCCTGGTTCCTTCCTACTAGTGCCAGTCCTTTCTCTCTTCATCACCACAACCAAAGACATTCACATCCAATTCCATAGTGCTCCTGGGGTGGTCACACTTGTGAAAAAAACTATTTGGAATGATCTGGAATTTTCTTTTGTCCCTCAGATCCTAGTTGCTTAGTTACTCAAGCTTAATTGGTCATTTATTTGCCAAGTTTCTGCTGCAGGCTCAGTTAGCATTGGAGCCCGTGTCCTGAACATGGCAGATGGTAAGAAGAAAAGAGCAGATCCTGATGCCTGGCAGACGAGGCCACAGCTGAGGAGGTTCTAGGCCTGGGCACATTGGTGAGAGGAGTACTACTGTGCTATGACTTGCAGACTTGTAGCAGGAGAGAAAAAGATAGTGATGCTTGTTCCTCCCTGGGTTTTCCCACTTCTAAGTGGAAAGGAAATTTAAAAACATGTATTCCATCTCACTAGTCATCAGATAAATGCCAATTAAAATAAGCTGCTGCCGAGACCGGTTTGGCTCAGTGGATAGAGCGTCGGCCTGCGGACTGAAAGGTCCCAGATTCGATTCTGGTCGGGGCATGTACCTTGGTTGCGGGCACATCTCCAGTGTGGGGTGTGCAGGAGGCGGCTGATCAATGTCTCTCTCTCATCAATGTTTCTGACTTTCTATCCCTCTCCCTTCCTCTCTGTAGGAAATCAATAAAATATATTTTAAAAAAAATAATAAGCTGCTAAATTGCCCTTACCAAATTTGCTAAAATTTAAAAACCCAATTCTGTCAATGATGAGGAAAGGGGCAGAATGTATTAAGAGCCTTAGAAATGTCAGTATTCTCTTGCAAACTGTACACCAGTAATTGCAGCTGCTTCCCACTTCAGCGCCTGCCCCACATGGACCTAATGTACGTGGTTGCCTCCAGCTAAACAGCTGCCCTGTCCCCTCGTTTCTTGGGCATACCTCTTTGAGTTTTCATTTTCTGGAAGCTTTCATAACATTTCAGGCTGATGCATAAGTGCTTTTTAAAAAAATGTGAGTTCTTTTGTTGATGATGTTACGTAAATTTTAAGTATGTTTTTCCGTATATTCTTATTCAGTGTGGACATTTTGAAAAACAGAAAAATAAAAAGAACTTAAAAGTTTCATACTTCCTACTAATAACATTTTGGTGTATTTCCTTCTGTGTTTTTTATTGTGAGTTTTCTTTCTTATCAGTACACTTTTCTCAACACTACCCTCAAATATCGGACATGAAAGTGAGCTGGAGGTTCGTTAAAAAAGTAAAATAGGAAAGAGGAGGAGGCAGAGGTTTTCTAACTTTTGTCTTTGCTATCATTTTGTTATTTCAGCGCTGCACCCTCCTCTCTCACCACAGGCTTAGAGGCTTGACCAAATCTTATAATGCTCTGTGCTTTGTGGTTTACATCTTAGACTGGCATTTTCATTTCTAAGTGTCTATAGACAAATGCTTATTCATGAACACAAAGAAGCATGTACAAGAGATTTATCACAGCTTTAAATGTAATAGCAAAAATTGGAAACAATCGAAGTGTCAATAAGATAATAATTCAATTATGGCACACTCATATTATCTGTTACCATCCAGCAGTGTAAAAATAATAAAGAAAAATCTATATATCCCAACATGGAGAGTCCACTAAGACATTTAGTGAAATGAAATGGAAATTATGCTCGATTGGTGTAAAATAAAATGTCCTAAAACATATTTGTATATATTTATATATATGTAAATGTTTCAAATGGAGTCTGGAAAGGAAACAGTAAACTGGTTAGAGTGATTACTTCTTGGGGAACAATGTGGGACTAGAAGGAAGCCCCATGGGGGAAAAAAGTTTTTTTTAATCCTTATCTGAGGATATGTTTTTACTGATTTGAGAGAGAGAGAAACATCAGCCAGCTGCCTCCCTTGTATGTTCCCCAACTGGGGACTTAAACACAACCTTTTGGTGCATGGGTTGATGCTCCAACCAACTAAGCCACCTAAATTTTTTTTACAATCACATCTTTTTTCCCAGAGTTTGGGCAGAAATATGAAGCCATCAGGCAGTTGTAACAGTCACTATTTAAAGGTTTTAATGGTATAGCCTCAATCCCTAAGGAATTCTAAAGTGACACATTTGTGCTCAGAAAAGTTAAAATTAGAATTGCTGAAATCTGTGCTGTATTGTTTTTTCTTGGGTGCAAAGAAATGAAAGAGAAGCCATCTCTGGGGTTGATGGCAAAGCTTCAGTTAGGTTTTTGCTTTTGGTGCAAGTTATTTTTAGCTTTGAAATCTGATCTTGCTATTATTATAATTTTCATTTATTTATTTTTATTTATCATTATTTTTTAATACTCATCCAAGGATATTTTTTTCCATTGATTTCTAGAGAGAATAAAAGGAGGGATGGGGGGAGAGAGGGAGAAACATCGATGTGAAAGAGACAAATCAATTGGTTGCCTCCCGCGCACACTCCCATACCGGACTGGGAAACCTGCAACCAAGGTTTGTACTCTTGATTGGGAATCGAACCCATGATCCCTCAGTCCACAGGCCAACATTTTAACCACTGAGAAAACTGGCCAGGGCTATAATTTTTTTTTTTAATAAAATGATTGGTGACAGTAAGGTAGTTGGAAAAGAAAAGTCTCACATGAAGATAAGATCATTGAGACAGTTTAAAGAGTATGAGTAGAAGTAATCCATGAAGAATCATAAAATATGCTAATCAGCCTGAAAACTAAAGGATATTGCTGTTGAATTTATTTACTATATGAATTATTTTGTTAGTGATGCTGACAGTTATGGATTTAGGAACTGAGTCCATTATTTATTGCTGCATAAGAAAACCTTAAGGAATAATCTTGCTGTATCATAGTTTCTGTAAGACATAAATTCAGGCAAGGTACAGTAGGGATGTTTTATCCATGATATAATGTCTGCGGATTCAGCTGGAAGAATCAGGCTGGAAGCAGAATACTGTTGGAAAAAAATATTTTTAAAAAATATTTTATTGATTTTTTTTTTTTTATAGAAAGGAAGGGAGAGGGATAGAAAGTTAGAAACATCGATCAGCACACCCCTTACTGGAGATGTATCCCCAACCAAGGTACATGCCCTTGACCAGAATCGAACCTGGGGACTTTCAGTCCACAGACCAATCCACTGAGCCAAACTGGTCAGGGCTGGAAAAAAATCTTTTAATAACTTTTTCTAATAGGCTCCCAGGCCTCCATATGTTCCTGACTTTTCTCATGCATAGGAGGTGTCTTTACTTATTCCTCCTTATGGTTGAATGTCCTGGAGTTCTATCTTTTCTTTTCTTATTGTTGTCTCATCTACTCAGTGATCCATCCAGTCTCAAGGTTTTAAACAAAGTAGGTGGGGTTAGGGGTGGGGGTTAGTGGATGGGTAGGAAGATGGATGGATGACTGGATGACCATTCATCCCCAACCACAGCTCTCCTTAACCTGCCCACTTGATATTTCCATTTAGATGTCCAGTGGGCACCTGAAACTTAATATATATGAAACTAAATCTGGGATTCTACTGTCTTCTCCCAGTGCTGCTCCTCCAACAGTTTTTTCCATCTCAGAGAATGGCAACTCTATCCTTTTATTTGCTTAACCCCCAAAACTAGGAGTTACCTACCCTTAACTTCTTTTTCTCTCATACCTAATATCTAGTTTATCAGCCAATATTGTTGGCTCTCACTTCAGAATACATACTAGTATACCCAAAATCCAACCACTTCTCACCACCTCAATGACTGTTACCTTAGTCCAAGTCACAATCACCTCCTTCCTGATTACTCTGCCCACCTTCACTTCCTGTACTCTTAACCCCTTCAGTCTATTTTCAACACCAGGAAAAGTGACCCTGTGAAAGAAATCAGGTTAAGTCACATCACTTGAAGGCTTTCTAAGCTGAAACTCTTAGAATGGCCTATAATCTATCTCCCTCTGGGACCTCATCTCTTTCTCCTCTCTAGTTCACTGTGCTCCACCCATATTGGTAGCCTTCTTCTGTCCTCTTCCCCTTAGGGCCTTTCTACTTGCTGTTCCTTCTGCTTAAATCACCGTGGTATTGACACAGTCTTACACATTGAATCCTGAGGAGAGGCTCCATCCTGTTGGTTTTTATTTTATTTTATTTATCTCATTTGTTGATTCTTGTATGTGCCCTGATCAGGGATCAAACCCACAATCTTGGTATATCAGGAAGACGCTCTAACCAATGAGTAATCTGGCCAGGATCTGCTGGTTTTTCCTAATGGCTTATATGCAACTAGGAGCCTAGTACACGAGTTCATGCACCTTGAAAGGAACTGTGGGCTGCAAGACTGCTGTGGGTGGGCACAGGGGCAGGTCACAGTCCATCCTCCATACCTCCACCCGGCCCCTCCCACTGTGGCCCCGGGTCCCCTGTATGCCAGCAGCCCTGCTCCTGGCGCCACTCCCATGTGTTGATGGCACCAGCTCCGTTTGTACCCACAGATGGTGCAGAGTGATTGGGCCAGCGCTATCAGCAGGTGCAAGCATCAGCTGCTGCCCCAATTGCCCCTCAGGAGCAGGGGGAGGTGGAGAAGCCCTCGGGAGCAAACAGGGCCACAGCCACAGTCACACCTGCTGATGGCACCAAGCAATCAGGACTGCCACCAGGCGCCAGCAGCGGGTGCAAGTGGGGCCAGTTGGCTCCGGCGTTGGCTGCAGGTGGGGCCAGTGCCAGCAGTGGGTGTGTACAGCAGTTCCAGCACTGACAGCGGGTGCAAGTGGGGCCATTACTGGCAGCAGGTGCCCCTCAGGAGCAGAGGGAGGTGGAGATGCCCTGAGGGGCAATTTGGGCCAGCAGCCACTGCTTGCACCCGCTGATGGTGCCAAGCAATCAGGACCGGACTCCTGTCTAATTAGTGTATTACACTTTTATTATTATAGACTAGAGGCCGGTGCACAGATTCACGCACTGGTGTGGTCCCTCGGCCAGGCCTGCAGAGATCAGGCCGAAACTGGCTCTCCAACATCTCCTGAGGGGTCCCAGATTGCGAGAGGGTGGTTTTCAGGTGACACATCCTGGAATCGGGCTCCCACCTCTCTGGTTCCAGATGCATCACCTAAGAACCACGGCTACCAAGTCACTGCAGCTCAGCAGCTCCTGCGTTGTCTGCCTCCTGTTGGTCATTGTGTGTCATAGCTACTGGTTGGGCAGTCACTTAGGCCTTTATCTATACTAATAAAAGGGTAATGTGCTAATTAGACTGGACATCTTCCAGATAAAGCCATAGTGGCAGGGGCCAAGACAGAGGCAATTAGAGGTGATCAGGCTGGTAGGGGAGCAGTTAGGGGCATCAGGCCAGCAGGCAAATAAGTGGTTAGGAGCCAGCAGTCCTGGATTACAAGAGGGATCCTGGATTGGAGAGGGTGCAGGCTGGGCTGAGGGAATCCACCCCCGCCCATGCATGAATTTTGTGCATTGGATTTCTAGTATATATAGAATTGTCCACCACCATTTATCGCCTCTATTTCCTCTTCCACCTCCATCCCCCCACTCACCAAACTGTTGTCTATGAGTTTTCTCTTTTTTTTTTTTTTTTTTTTGCTTGTTCAATCCTTCCATCCTCACCCGGCAACATTTCCCCTGTTCCTCCCCCACCAGAGCTGTCTGCCTGCTCTATCTATGAATTTCTTTCTATTTTGGTAATTATTTTGTTCATTAAATTCCTCATACGAGTGAAATCATATGGTACTTGTCTTTCTCTGACTGGCTTAATTTCACTTAGCATAATGCTCTCTAGGTCCCTCCTTGCTGTCGCAAAAGGTAAATTTTCTTCCTTTTTATGACAGAGTTAGTATTCCATTGTGTAAATGAACTGCGACTTTTTGAGAGTATTTTTTCCAACCAAGAGCTCTCCATGACACACTTTCACTGAGGTTTATGAGAGCTGAAAGAAAGACCATCAGCTAGTTATAGGTTTGTGACCAGCACAGTTCTGGGTGTAAAACTGCATGAGAACACCACAGAGAAGATCTTTAGAGTTGAGAAGCCTGAGGGAGCGTGTCTGTGCTATAGGTACTATGGTTTTAATTGGAATTTATTTTCATTGGTCATGGAATCACATTGTTGAAGGGACATCCGGAGGATATCTGTTTAAAGTTGCCCTTTTGGTCAAGCAGAGCTAAACATACCCTTTAAACCTTTATTTCTTTTTATGTTGAATATGTATAAAAGACACTCGTTTTGGTTTTCTAAATTAATTTTTAAATGTTTACTTTTTAAAAAATCACCTTTAAGTCATTCAACAATGACATAACTGAATGTCTGTTAGAATGACTAAAATAAAAAATGATGAAATTTTGCAGCAAATTGAGAGAGAAATGTAGTTATAGTTTCTTACTGCTTTCAAATAAACTGTTATCTCTATTGAGTGAATTAAACTTATGCAATATTAAATGTTTTAGAAAGAGCAAGCTTATCTTTACAGTAATATTTGGCAAAATTAAATTTTTTTTTTTTTGTCATTTCAAACCAAAATTACCAATTTTGCCTTTAAATTAAAAGGTAGGCCCTAACTAGTTTGGCTCACTGGATGGAGCATTGGCCTTCGAACTGAAAGGTCCCAGGTTCAATTCTGGTCAAGGGCATGTACCTTGGTTGTGGGAACATCCCGAGTAGGAGGTGTGCAGGAGGCAGCTGATCCATGTTTCTCTCCCATCGATGTTTCTAATTCTTTGTCCCTTTCCCTTCCTCTCTGTAAAAAATTCAATAAGATATATTAAAAAAAAATAAAAGCTAGATTATTGTGTCCTAGCCAGAATGCTCAGTTTGTTGGAACATAATCCTGTACTCCAAAAGGTTGCCAGTTGGATTCCCGATCAGGGCACATATGCAGGTTGCAAGTTTAATCCCCAGCTGGGGTATGTACGGGAGTCAACCGGTCAATGTCTCACTGAAGATTTTGCTAAAGAGAATTTTTTATTGAAAATCACTTTCCCTTAAGATTAAAAATATTATTTTTAATGTTGTGGATAATAACTCTAATACTAGTATGGTTCTTATTCCTCTGGAGATCACCAGTTTTGTCCTTCTTTTTACTCCTGAGGTCTTGAAATTTCTCAGTAATTTTTATTAATTAGATAGTAGACAGTCTATAACAGTGGTTCTCAACCTTTCTAATGCCACAACCCTTTAATACAGTTCCTCATGTTGTGGTGACCCCCAACCATAAAATTATTTTCGCTGCTACTTCATAACTGTAATTTTTCTATTGTTAATGAATCGTAATGTAAATATCTGTGTTTTCCGATGGTCTTAGGCTCTACAGTAGCGGTTCTCAACCTGTGGGTCACTAGCAGGATCACCTAAGACCACAGATACTTACATTACAATTCATAATAGTGGCAAAATTACAGTTATGAAGTAGCAACAAAAATAATTTTATGGTTGAGGGTCACCACAACATGAAGAACTGTATTAAAGGGTAGCGGCATTAGAAAGGTTGAGAACCACTGGTTTAGATTGAGCCTTTACTTTGTTTTTTTAGAGAGAGAGAGAGAGAGACAGAGGAGGTGGGGAAGAGAAGCATGGATTTGTTGATCCACTTATTTATTTATGTATTCATTGGTTGATTCTTGTATGTGCCCTGACTGGGGATGGAACATGATGCTCCAACCAGTGACATACCTGGCCAGGGCTTGAGCCTTCACTCTTACTCTTTTCCCGTCATATATTCATCCCTTTGTTTTGTTATGCTTTTAGGAAGTTTTATTTTACTTATCTTCTAACTCTTTTAGTGAGTGTTTTATTTTGCTAACCATTTTTAAGTTGCAAGGTACCATTTTTAAGTTCTGTGTTATCATTTTTATTCTTGGTTGCTTTTATATACATTTTGTTTTTGTTTAGGATGCCATACCTTCTCAACTTTCTTTAAAGATAAGAACTAATTTTCCCCAAGTTTTTTTGACTTTTTCTTTTGACCAGAGCCGGTTTTCATTTGCTTGTTTTGATCTTTCTTTCCTTTTGGTGACTTTCCTTGGATCAGGAAATCTGTGGCTGTCCTGTTATAGTCATTGTTGAGGCAGTAGCAGCAGAATGACCTACAGGGAAGTGAAACTAATGTGTCAGGGGTCTTTTAAAAGAATGCCAAAATAGTGCTTTATTCTTGGGGTGTGTATAGCTATATACTAGTGAGCTGCAGTACGGCCCTATTTTTCTGCTTCAGTTAGAGCTCTCAGAGTTGACTGGGGGACAGGTGCCTGGCTCCTGGCCATTCTCCATATGTGGGGATGATTGTTAGACCTTTAGCTTTTGGGACCCTTCTCACTTCCATGCAATGTATTCCTGCCCTGTCCTACCTTGGAACCTCTCCAGAGTCTGGAAGCTGAGCTGCTGCTTTTGCCTTTCTTCACTTTTCAATCCTCATTCATCACTGTGCACCTTCTTGGAATTTTTTTAATCATTTTTTTTAATTTTTATTAATTTTTATACATATCTCCCCATTGTCCCCCCTCCCTCCCAGGCATACCCCAACCCCCCAGTGTCTGTGATCATTGGTTATGCTTATATGCATGCATACAAGTCCTTTGATTGATCACTTATCTACCTCACCTAACTTTAATCTTTCTGCTGTAATTTCACAGTGTTTGATGCTTTATGATTTTGTCCTCCTGAGAATTATCAGTCTACTCCCTTTCTGTGCTCCTGATTCTATTATATTCACCAGTTTATTCTGTTGATCAAATTTTTAATTCACTTAATTTTTAGATTCACTTGTTGACAGATATGCATTTGTTGTTCATAATTTTTTGTCTTTTACCTTTTTCTTCTTCCTCTTCTAAAAGTGTACCTTTCAGCATTTCATATAATACTGGTTTGGAGTTGATGAACTCCTTTAGCTTTTTCTTCTCTGTGAAGCTCTTTATCTGACCTTCAATTCTGAATGATAGCTTTGCTGAATAGATTATTCTTGGTTGTAGGTTCTTGCTGTTCATCACGTTGAATATTTTTTGCCACTCCCATCTGGCCTGCATCGTTTCTGTTGAGAAATCAGCTTACAGTCGTATGGTTGCTCCCTTGTAGGTAATGAACTGTTTTTCTCTTGCTGCTTTTAATATTCTCTCTTTCTCTTTTGCTCTTGGTATTTTAATTATGATGTGTCTTGGTGTGGTCCTCTTTGGATTCCTTTTATTTGGGGTTCTGTGTGCTTCCTGGACTTGTAAGTCCATTTCTTTTATCAGATGTGGGAAGTTTTCAGTCATTATTTCTTTAAATAGGTTTTCAGTATCTTGCTCTCTCTCTTCTTCTGGCACCCCCACAATTCTGATGTTGGTACGCTTGAAGCTGTCCCAGAGGCTCCTTACATTATCTTCACATTTTTGGATTCTTTTCTCTTCTTGCTTTTCCAGTTGAATGTTTTCTGCTTCTTTATATTTCAAATTTTTGACTTGATCCTTGCCTTTCTCTAGTCTGCTGTTAGGACTCTGTATATTTTTTATTTCAGTCAGTGTATGTTTAATTTCTATTTGGTCCTTTATCATCTTTAGTTGGACCTTTTTCATCTCCTCTTGGGTCTCACTAAATTTATCCATCTTTTCTAGCATATTCCTGAAAAACCTTATAAGTGTGGTTTTGAACTCTATATCCAGTCGTTTTTTTTCCTCCATTTCTTTTGTTTGTGATCCCTTCCCTTGTCTCAGCATTTTCACTATGCCAGGGAAACTTCTGTGTTGAATTCAGCCTTATGATACCAGACGTAAAACCGAAGAAGCCTCTATTGAGCTTGGGATGGGTGGAGTCTCAGGGCTTAAGGGACCGCCTTGCCTTCCAGTCGGCCCCGCCCTCCACGGCCCCTGAGTCTCACGTGACTGGGTAATGGCTGGAGCAGTCCCTGTGCCTCTAACGGCTGCCTTTCCAGCTCCCCTGTGCACCAGGACCACACGAGTCTAGGTCTCTAGGGTTTCGTCCGAAACAGGGGCTTAGTGGAGTCAGAAGTGGCACAGTTGGGAGGGTCTATCCCCCACCCACTCGCAAAAGCCAGTGGCACAATCAGCAGTCTGTCCGTGCGCGGCACCAGGCCTTTGATCTTTTGCGACTCCCCTAAGTTTCCGTGCACTTCTCCCTTTTCACAGTCCAAACTCCCCCCGTATGAGTTTCGGCTGGATCTGGGGTTTAGTGTCGTAGGATAAGGGGTTCAATGCCTTTGAGAGTCTCCGTTTCCCTCCCGCCAGAGAAAGCCAGCCAGGTACTCCGGCACCATGCGCCTGTCTCCGTACCTCAGCTTTTTGCAGCTCCTCTGGGTCTCCGTGAGCCCCTCTCTTTCCTTCTAGTTGTAGAACTTCCACTCAGCCAGCTTTCCTGTGGTTCTGGATGATGTCCGTTCTGTCTTTTAGTTGTAGTTTTGAAATTGTTGTGCGAGGCAGCAGTGTAGGTGCGCAGGGGAGCTGGAAAGGCAGCGGTTTGAGGCACTGCGGGTGCGCGCACAAGGACCACTCCAGCCATTACCCAGTCACGTGAGACTCAGGGGCCGTGGAGGGCGGGGCCGACTGGAAGGCAAGGCGGTCCCTTAAGCCCTGAGACTCCACCCCTCCCAAGCTCAACAGAGGCTTCTGCGGCTTTGTGTGTCTGCTGTCATAGGGCTGAATCCAACACAGAAGTTTCCCCGGCATGGTGAGGATGCTGAGACAGGGGAAGGGATCACAAACAAAAGAAATGGAGGAAAAAAAACGACTGGATATAGAGTTCAAAACCACGCTTATAAGGTTTTTCAAGAATATGCTAGAAAAGATGGATAAATTTAGCGAGAGCCAAGAGGAGATGAAACATACACTGACTGAAATAAAAAATATTATACAGAGTCCTAACAGCAGACTAGAGAAAGGCAAGAATCAAGTAAAACATTTGAAATATAAAGAAGCAGACAACATTCAACTGGAAAAGCAAGAAGAGAAAAGAATCCAAAAATGTGAACATAATGTAAGGAGACTCTGGGACAGTTTCAAGCGTACCAACATCAGAATTGTGGGGGTGCCAGAAGAAGAGAGAGAGCAAGATACTGAAAACTTATTTAAAGAAATAATGACTGAAAACTTCCCACATCTGGTAAAAGATTTCTTTTAGACTTACAAGTCCAGGAAGCACACAGAACCCCATATAAAAGGAATCCAAAGAGGACCGCACCAAGACACATCATAATTAAAATACCAAGAGCAAAAGACAAAGAGAGCATATTAAAAGCAGCAAGAGAAAAACAGTTCATTACCTACAAGGGAGCACCCATACGACTGTCAGCTGATTTCTCAACAGAAACGATGCAGGCCAGACGGGAGTGGCAAGAAATATTCAACGTGATGAATAGCAAGAACCTACAACCAAGAATAATCTATCCAGCAAAGCTATCATTCAGAATTGAAGGGCAGATAAAGAGCTTCACAGATAAGAAAAAGCTAAAGGAGTTCATCAACTCCAAACCAGTATTATATGAAATGCTGGAAGGTACTCTTTTAGAAGAGGAAGAAGAAAAAGGTAAAAGACAAAAAATTATGAACAACAAATACATATCTATCAACAAGTGAATCTAAAAATTAAGTGAATTAAAAATTTGATCAACAGAATAAACTGGTGAATATAATAGAATCAGGAGCACAGAAAGGAAGTGGACTGATAATTCTCAGGGGGAAAGGGGTGAGGGGTGTACAGGGAGAGACTGGACAAAAATCATACACCTATGGATGAGATCAATGGGAGGAAGCTAAGGGCAGAGGGAGTGGTGGAAGCTGGGTGGAGGGGTGCTATGGAGGGGAAAAAAGAGAAACAAATATAATAATCTGAATAATAAAGATTTAATTTAAAAAATAGTTATATTTTTACTAAGTTTATAAACTGTATACATTATCACACATCATTGAATGCTGCCCATTAATGAATAGTTAATTCAGTGGCTTAGTGTGGAGATTAGAATCTGCCCCTCATAGAGAATATAGTACTATACTTGAGCTGGTTTGTGTTGGAACTCTGAAGAGAGACTGAATTACTGGGATAGGAGCCAAGTGCATTCTGCTAAATGAATTGAGTCCAGATAACTGTTCCAAAACAGTTGTATTTGCTTTCTGACCCAGCTACACATTCCAGGAAAGAGTTTTAGTCATTAGGAAGTATAGCCACAGATTACTTTTTCACTGGCTCCAGTATAATTAACAGTGGTTTCAGCAAATACTAAATGCAACTCTTGCCTCTAGAGACTCCACCGCCTTTAACCAACAGCCACTGGACCTGTGCAGGTTTAAGTTACCTGGCTGAGGTGCCACCTAACAACTTCCTCTTAATTCATCAAACTTACAAATGCAAACTGCCTAGCACAGTTTGTTTGCTACATAGAAAATAAATGTAAGGACTCTGATTCTGACTCATCTTGAAGGGACCCTGTATGGCTCAGTGTTTATTATTTTCTTTATTTTTTTCATGTTTGAAATATTTCATTAAAACAAACAAACAAACCTGGGAAGGGATTTCACATAACACTGGTTTCCCATCTACTAGTGCTTCCCATCTGTCTTCACTGTGATTCCTACCTTGTGGGATAGAAAGTTTGGTGGGCACCAGAAAGTTACATGCATTGATGGCCTTATGTTTTGGTTTGGGGCTTCCTCTATAGACACTTGCACTGGAGTTGCTTCTCTGAGCTCCTTTGGGTCTGGGCTTAATTGCTTTAATAAAGGAAACGTTTATACTAGAGCTCCCATGAACATGCAGAATTTTTGTTTTTGGATACCCAGTATCTCACAGAGTTGCCTTTTAAATCAAGCAAAATAGCAGGAAGCTTTTTTTAAAATATATTTTATTGATTTTCCACAGAGAGGAAGGGAGAGAGATAGAAAGCTAGAAACATTGATGAGAGAGAAACATTGATCAGCTGCCTCTCCTGCACACTCCCCACTGGGGACGTGCCTGCAACCAAGGTACATGCCCTTGACCGGAATTGAACCCAGGACCTTTCAGTCCACAGGCTGACGCTCTATCCACTGAGCCAAACTGGTTTCGGCAACAGGAAGCTTTTTGATACAAGTACCAGAATACCTGACTAAATATGGTTTCAACAGCACCAGTTAATTTTCTCACGTAAGAAGATAGAGTTTGGCCATTATTCCCTTGCTTCAGCAGCTCAGCGGTGTCAATTTGGTTCAACTTCTCATTGATTCTCTTGGCCTTCCTCTTAGGATCACAAGACGATTGTTGCAGCTCCAAGTTTTAGGTTCCCACTTGACAAGCAAGGAGGTATAGGGTTTCTTTTTGTGCGATGCTTTTTTATCGTGGTGGGAAATCTTTCCCAGAAACCCCTGAGTGACATCATCTCAGGAGCCATTTATCCAAAAGTGGGTCACTGCAGAGGAAAGTACAATTTCCTGTACCATTCCACAAGTGCCTTAGCTCTCACCTGACAGAATCTGGACTTCCCTGTAGCAAGGCGGAAGGGAGAGTGCCTGTGGGCTGGATAGCCATCACTGTCAGCCCCAATGTCTACCTTAGAGTAAAAAGTTTGTCTCAGCAGGTGATGGTTCACTTTGTACCCATCCTTACTAGATAGCAAAGCCAGGGTTCTTTGTGATGGGCGATCATTCCAGTGGCAGGCTCCAAGTGCATGTCCACAAAAGTATCTCTGCCCAATCCTCATGTTCACATTTGGTGGATAGGGATGTCTCCCTGGTTGGTATAGCCCTTTGCAAATAAATACCTCCAATTTCAGTAAAACATCATAAAAAGAAAAAAGACATTTGAATTGTTTTTAAGGGAGAGAAAGAAACATTGATGTGAGTGAGAAGCATCATTAGATTGCCTCTGATACGTGCCCCAACGGAGCCTATAACCTTTTGGTGTACAGGATGCTCCAACCAGCTGAGTCACCTGGCCAGGACTGAGATTTTTTTTTTTCTTCTTAAAAAGGCACTTGCTCAGATTATTTTTGTTGACTAGACTGGAAGTGCTAGAATTAATATTTTAAAGTTCACCTGTGTATGGTTGAATAATAAAGGCCAATAGATAATTTATTTGGATTTCTTTTTTATTGTTGTTGCTAATCCTCACCTGATGATATTTTTCCATTGATTGATCTCTATTCTTTACTTTTTCTTTTTTTATTATTAATGTATTACATGTGTACATATCTTCCCATTGCTCCCTCCCACGATACTCCCATACATGCCCTCACCCCCCAATGTCTTGCATCCATAGGTTATGCTTATATGCATGCATACAAGTCCTTTGGTTGATCTCTTATCTACCCCACTTCTCCTTAACCTTCCCGCTGTAATTTGACAGTCTGTTTAATGCTTTCTTGCCTCTGTATCCATCTGTTTGTTCATCAGTTTATAATGTTCTTTATTATCCATAAGTGAGTGAGATCATGTCATATTATTCTTTCATTGACTGGCTTATTTCACTTAGCATAATGCTCTCCATCCAGGGTTGCGGCAAATGGTAAGAATTCCTTTTCTTAGATGGATAAATTTAGCGAGACCCAAGAGGAGATGAAAAAGAACCAACTAGAGATGCAAAAGAACCAACTAAAAATTAAACATACACTGACTGAATTAGAAAATATTGTACAGAGACCTAACAGCAGACAAGAGGAAGGCAAGAATCAAGTCAAAAATTTGAAATATAAAGAATCAGGAAACACTTAACTGGAAAAGCAAGAAGAGAAAATCCAAAAATGTGAAGATAATGTAAGGAGCTTCTGGGACAGCTTCAAGCATACCAACATCAGAATTATGGGGGTGCCAGAAGAAGTGAGAGAGCAAGATACTGAAAACCTACTTAAAGAAATAATGACTGAAAATTTCCCACATCTGGTAAAAGAAATAGACTTACAAGTCCAGGAAGTACACAGAACCCCATATAAAAGGAATCCAAAGAAGACTACACTGAGACACATCATAATTTAAATACCAAGAGCAAAAGACAAAGAGAGAATTTTAAAAGCAGCAAGAGAAAAACAGTTCATTACCTACAAGGGAGCACCCATACTATTGTCAGCTGATTTCTCAACAGAAACGATGCAGGCCAGACGGGAGTGGCACGAAATATTAAATGTGATGAATAGCAAGAACCTACAACCAAGAATACTCTATCCAGCAAAGCTATCTTTCAGAATTGAAGGGCAGATAAAGAGCTTCACAGATAACAAAAAGCTAAAGGAGTTCATCAACTCCAAACCAGTATTTTATGAAATGCTGAAAGGTACTCTTAGAAGAGGAAGAAGAAAAAGGTAAAAGATAAAAAATTATGAACAACAAATATGTATCTTTCAACAAGTGAATCTGAAAATTAAGGGAATTGAAGATTTGATCAACAGAATAAACTGGTGAATATAATAGAATCGGGAGCATAGAAAGGAAATAGACTGATAATTCTCAGGGGGAAAGGTGTGAGGGGTGTACAGGGAGAGACTGGACAAAAATCATACACCTATGGATGAGGTCAACGGGAGGGAGGGAAGGGTAGAGGGAAGGGTGAGAACCGGGTGGAGGGACCTATGGAGGGGAAAAAGAGAAACAAATTTAATAATCTGAATAATAAAGATTTTTTTAAAAAGAATTTCTTTTCTTAGTATTTCATTGAGTAGATGTACCATAGTTTTCTGATCCAGTCATCTACTGACAGGCACCTCAGCTGTTTCCAAATCTTAGCTATTGTTAAATTGTGCTGCTGTGAAAATAGGGGTGTATATATCTTTCCTGATTGGTGTTTCTAGTTTCTTAGATATATTCCTAGGAGTAGGATTACTGGGTCAAATAGAAGTTTCATTTTTAGTTTCGTGAGGAAACTCCATACTGTTCTCCACAGTGGCTGCACCAATCTGCATTCCTACCAACAGTGCACGAGGGTTTCTTTTTCTCCGCATCCTGTCCAACACTTGTCATTTGTTGATTTGTTGATGATTGCCATTCTGACAGGTGTGAGATGGTATCACAATGTTGTTTTGATTTGCATCTCTTGGATAATTAGTGACTTTGAGCATGTTTTCATGTGTCTCTTGGCCTGCCTTCTGTCTTCTTTAGAAAACATTCTATTTAGGTCCATTGCTCATTTTCTTATTGGATCATGTATCTTCCTTTTATTAAGTTGCATGTAGATGTTGGAGATTAAACCTTTTATCAGTGATAACATTTGCAAATATGTTCTCCCATACAGTGGGCTTTCTTGTTGTTTTGTTGATAGTTTCTTTTGCTGTGCAAAAGCTTTTTATTTTGATGTAGTCTCATTTGTTTATTTTCTTTTTAGCTTCCATGGCCCTAGGAGCAGTGTCAGTGAAGAAGTTCCTTCAGCATATGTCTGAGATTTTGCTGCCTGTGGATTTCTCTAGTATTTTTATGGTTTCCCATCTTATGTTTAAGTTCTGTATCCATTCTGAATTTATTTTTGTGTATGGAGTAAGTTGGTGGTCTAGTTTCATTTTTTTGCATGTATCTGTCCAATTTTCCCAATACCATTTATTGAAGAGACTGTCTTGACTCCATTGTATGTCCATGCCTCCTTTGTCAAATATTAATTGAGGATAGTGGTTTGAGTCGATATCTGGATTCTCAATTCTATTCCATTGGTCTATAAGTCTGTTCTTGTGCCAGTACCGAGCTGTTTTGAGAACAGTGGCTTTGTGATACAGCTTGAAGTCTGATATTGAGATCCCACTTTCTGATGTACTGCTGGATCCAATTTGCTAGAATTTTACTGAGGATTTTGGCATCTATGTTCATGAGGGATATTGGCCTCTAATTCTCTTTCATTGTGTTTGTTGTCTTTATCTGGTTTTGGTATTAGGGTGATGCTGGCTTCATAGAAGGAGCTTGGAAGTGTTCCTTTTTCTTGAATTTTTTTGGAATAGTCTGAGGAGGATAGGTTTTAATTCTTCCTTGAATGTTTGGTTAAACTCCCCTGTGAAACCATCTGGCCACAAGCATTTGTTTGCTGGAAACTTTTTGATGACTTCTTCAATTTCTTTCATAGTTATTGGCCTATTGAAATGTTTAGATTCTTCCTGATTGAGTTTTGGAGGGCTATATTTTTCTAGGAAAATGTCCAGTTCCTCCAGGTTATCCAGTTTGTTGAAATAGAGTTGTTCATGGTATTTTTTTCACAATCCTTTGTATTTCAGTGGGGTCTCTTGTTATTTCACCTCTTTCATTTCTGATTTTGTTTATTTGGATCCTCTCTCTATGCTTCTTGGTGAGCCTGGCTAGAGATTCATCAATCTTGTTTATCCTTTCAAAGAACCAGCTCTTAGTTTTGTTGATCTTTTGTATTGTTTCTTTGGTCTCTATGTCGTTTATCTCTGCTCTGATCTTTATTATTTCCTTCCTTCTGCTTAGGGCTTTTTTGTTGCTCTCTTTCTAACTCTTTGAGTTGTAGGGTTAGGTAATTTATTACCATTGTTTCTTGTATTTTGCAGTAGGCTTGTAGAGCTATGAACTTCCCTCTCAAGATTGCTTTTGCTGTGTCCCATAGATTTTGGATTGTTGTGTTCATTGTCATTTGTTGCCATGATGTTTTTTATTTCTTCCTTGATCCCTCTGGTAACCCAGTCATTGTTTAATGGCATGCTGTTTAGTCTCCATGTGTTTGATTTCTTTGGGTCGTTGTTATTGTAGTTAATTTCCAGTTTTATGCCACTGTGATCTGAGAAGATGCTTGATATGATTTCTGTCTTCTTGAATTTGAAGAGACTTTGCCTATGACCCAACATATGGTCTATCTTCGAAAATGACCCATCTGCACTTGAGAAGAATGTGTATTCTGTGGCTGTGGGTGAAATGTTCTGAAGATGTCAATTAATTCCATCTAGTCTAGTGAGTCATTTAGGATTGATGTTTCTTTGCTGATTTTTGTTTAGAGGATCTCTCCAATGGTGATAGTGGGGTATTCAAGTCTACTATGATTATATTGCTGTCAATATCTCTCTTGATATCCTCCAGGAGTTTTTTTATGTACAGTGGTACCTCGAGATACGAGTGCCCTAACATACGAGATTTTTGAGATACGAGCCATCGAGTGAGCGATTTTTGCTTTGAAATACGAGCAACATTTGAGATAAGAGTAATCGCGTGGATCGGCCGGCTGCACACGACCCACCAGTTTACCATGACTCGAGCATCTCATCGTTTCTCACGCCTCAAGGTTACGGAACGAATTAAATTCATATCTCGAGGTACCACTGTATTTGGGTGCTCCTGTATTGGGTACATATATGTTTACCAGAGTTATTTCTTCTTGTTGGATTGTTCCCTTTAGTGTTATAAAGTGGCTTTCCTTATCTCTTGTTATGTCCTTCACTTTGAGATCTCACTTGTCAGATAATAGTATTGCAACCCCAGCTTTCTTTTCATTTCCATTCACCCGAAAATCCTTTTTCCATCCCTTCACCTTCAGTCTGTGTGCATCTTTTTTTCTGAGGTGGGTTTCTTATAGACAGCAGGTATATGAATCTTTTTTTTTTTTTTTTTTTACAGAATACCCTTTAGCATTTCTTGCATTGCTGGTTTGGTAGTAATAAATTCCTTTAGTCCTTTTTTTGTCTGTGAAACTCCTGGTTTCACCTTCAATTTCGATTAATAGCCTTGCTGGGTACAGTATTCTTCGATTCGGACCCTTCCTTCGCATGACTTTGTATATTTCATTCCATTCCCTTCTGGTCTGATGAGTTTCTGTTGAGAAATCAGTCACTAGTGTGATGGAAGTTCCTTTGTAGGTAACTTTCTGCCTCTCTCTGGCTGCTTTTAAGATTCTTACTTTGTTGTAGGTATTTGCCAATTTAATTATAATGTGCCTTGTTGTCAGTCTTTTTGGGTTCATTTTGCTTGGGACTCTGAGCTTCTTGGATTTGTGTGGGATTTTTTCTTTCCTATATCAGGGAAGTTTTCTGTCATCATTTCTTCAAACAGGTTTTCTATACCTTGCTCAGTTTCCTCTCCTCCTGGCACCCTTATTATATGAATGTTGTTTTGTTTTGTGTTGTCCCAAAGTTCCTTTAGGCTCTCCTGCTTTTTTCATTTTTTTTTTCTAGAAGCTGCTCTACTTGGGTATTTTTTCCTACCTTGACTTCTGGCTCACTGATGCAGTCCTCTGCTTCTTCTATCCTACTCTTGATGCTTTCTATTGAGTTCTTTACAGCAGTGATGCCATTTTTCATTTCTTGGTTCTTCTTCATTTCCTCTTGGTTCTTACTCATTATTGTCAAATTTGTCTTCCATTCTTTTCAGCCACCTTAGGACCATTTCTCTGAATTCTTTCTCTGGTGATGCCTCCATTTCATTTATTTCCTTTTCTGGTGATGCCTCTTTTTCTTTCATGTGCGGCTGTTTCTTTATCTCTCGATGGTTTCTCTTTTCCGGGTGTCCAGTTATGTAGTTCTCTCTCTCCTGTGTTGATTTAAAGGCACAAAATACAACACAACCATGTACAACACACAAGGCACTGTACAGAAATGTATTCATGATATTAATAACCACAAATAAAGGTGACCACCAGAGAGCGGCAAATTAGGGGATAGGAGAGAAAGAAGAAGAGAGAAAAGAAAATGAAAAAGGAAGGGAGGGAGGAAGGAGTGCCAAAATGAAATTGGGAGGGGGAAAAAAGGTAAGAGAGAAAAGAAAGAGAAGGGGAACAAAGTATATATATGAGGAGAAACTCCAATAGAACAGCCACTAATCCCAACAAATGCCAGCAACAAGTACTTGGAGATTAATACCAACTATAAACAACAACTAATATCAAGTGAGGTGAGGGAAAACAGAAGCAACAAACAAACAAAAACAAAGCAAACAACAACAAAAAAAGAATAAGCAAAACAATCTCACCAAAAAAGCATAAAACATCGATATAATCAACATTCAAGCAAAAAACAACAAAAGGACAGAGAGAAAAACAATTTTTGGATAGTGAAAACAGAGAAGAGAGAGGTGTGTATGGACTTGGAGCAGAGGTTTGGAAATTAGATATATAAGTAGAATGAAATTTTAACAGAGGGTAAAAAGAAAGAATGGGGAAAATCTAAAGTAGGAAAAGGGTAAGAGAAACAGGACAACAAAAGGGGGAAAGTTAGGAAGAGAGTCATGGCATAAAGTTAGAGTTGAGACAGAATAAAATGATGCTAAAGGAAAGATGAAAATAGAATGTAGAACACTAATCCCAAAGTAAAATAAAGAGAAAATAGTAGTAGTAATAATACTGATTGAAAATAAATATGTAATAACTAAAAAGGCAAAATCAAATGAGGAAAAAAGAAAAAAGATTCGTTTCTTAAGTAAAAGATGAAAAAAATAAAAGTAAAAAATAAAATGTGCAGTAGTGAAGGTGATTCACTTCCTCTATTGCTGTTTGGCATGCCTGTTTCCTAGTCAGGACAGTATTGCAGTTCCCTGCATTCCACTGCTCCTCAGTGTTGTAAGCCAGTCCTGATTTTTAGGGAGGCAGTGTGTCTTAATTTATTATATTCTTTTATTTGTATTTACATAAGAGTCAATTTGTGATTCAGCCCCTGGGTGGTAGTGTTTCTGGATTGGTCTCCGAGTCTATAGGTCCTCTCTAGCCTGTGCTTAGATCCTCCTTTCCCTGTGGAACTCAATATTGGTTTGTGGGAGTGGGCTGCCCCAGAGCTGGTTCTCTGAAGGTCACTCCTCACTCTGATCCCCAGGTTCCAGAAAAACAATTTTCCCATGCAGTCTCCCAGGGTGTCCCCAACAGGGTGGTCCTATGTATTGGGGTTAGCAATCAGAAGCAGGAAAGAGCGCAAGTGCCCCTCGTGTCCAAGCATCTGGCACACTTTTAAAGCTCCCAGGCTGTCCCTCTGCATCAGATCAAAATGGGTTGCTTTCTAGAGATCCCCTCTGTTAGCAGCTCTGAGGACCCCCTTCCACATTCACTGTCCCCAACAGCCACCTATCTCTCCTGGCACAGACATCCCCTGGTCCTCCAGCTCCCACAGTGTGCACGCTTCTCTGTCCTGTGGGACCAGAGATCTCACCTCATCAGGCAAAATCCGACATTTCTGTGGTGGAGTGTAGAGCTCCTCTGAATCTGCATGCCTGCACCAATTGGGAACCGGTGTTCTGGCATTCACAGCTGTTCAGTGGGTGCCGTAGTTGTAGATTTTCAGGCTTCCAATAACATCCACTCTCCCCTTCAAGATGGCGCAGTCTCCACATCCAGTGGAGAACCCAGTAGCAGTAGGGGCTGCCCAGTCAGGAGAGCCCCGTCCAGCAGTCCCCCACCTTCTCCTGGAGTATAACTGTCCCTCAACTCACCAGCAAACACTCCCCATACCTAACCCTAACCCTAACCCTCAGCTGTTCCCTCTGTCTGCTCCAGGACAAAGCTAGGGACACGTCCATCTATTCCACTGCCATTTTTTTCCCCTCCATTGATTAATTTTTATAGAGAGTGAAAGGGATGGGGAGAGAGACAGACAGGAACATCAATATGAGAGAGACACATTGATTGGTTGTCTCCTGCATTTGCCCTAACCTGGGCCAGGTTCAAACCCGGGACCCTCTGTGCATGGGCTGATGCTCTACCCACTGAGCAACATTGGCTAGGGCTATTTAGATGTCTTCCTGCTAAAATGGACTTTTAAATAGTCTCCTCTGGAGCAGGAACCTGTGACATACAGATTGTCATTAGGACTGCTTCAAAGGAATTTGAGAAAGACAGTTCATACCAGCCCCTTGGTTGGACCACCTTCTGTGTACCCGGAACCAAATCTTATCCCCAGGTCGGGGCCAGAAATCTGTCAGATGTGACCCTGACCCCTATCCCAATCCACATACAAGAATTACATGAGAGATAAAAATAACAGCCTAATTGCTGTGGCAGCATTTGAGAGAGATCTGGGAGATGGAAAATTACGGAAAAGTAAAATGGTTATAGTGAATCTTGTCATGGAGAACCTTTGCCCATGAGGAATCTGTCTTTTTCAGCACTATTACTTTAAAGAACTGAAATCCTCTTTCTTATTAAAGAAGAGCCTCCTCCTAAGAAAACTGCTAAGTCTCAATTTTATTTACATTTTTTAATTCATTTTTACTGATTTCAGAGAGGAAAGGGGAGGAAGAGAGAGAGAAACATCAGTAATGAGAGAGAATCATTGATTACAATATTTACCTCCTGGCCCTGGCTGGGAATTGAACCGTGACTTTGTGGTTCATAGGTCGATGCTCAACCATGGAGACACCGTTGCCAGGCCTAAGGCTCAATATTAAAAACTGGTAAATAGCCCAGCCTGGAATGGCTCAGTGATTGAGTGTCAACCTTTGAACCACGAGGTCATGGTTCCATTCCTGGTCAAAGCACATGCGGGCTCCATCCCCAGTGTAAGGCCTGTCAGAGGCAGCTGATCAATAATTCTCTCTTATCACTGATGTTTCTATCTCTTTCTCCATCTCCCTTCCTTTCTGAAATAAATTAAAAAGTATATGTTCTTTAAAATAAAAACAAATAACAACTGGTAAATAGAGGATTATTTCTTTGCTTTTTACTACAGAATCATTGGCAGGATCCCCTCAGGTAAAATTTACATAAGCAGATCCCCTAACTGTTAATATAAAACTCAAAAGAAACACTAAAAGTCAAAACTCTTGTTAGTTTCTACAACTTGAACATTAATGAGAAGTGAATGTAAATGCCACTGAAATTTCAGTGTACAGATGGTAGTATGATTTGACTTACTCTAGATTTTATAAGAGTTCATAAATTTTATAAAGGAAAATGCTTTATATTTTTCACAACTGTGCCTAACAGAGGAAATCCAGGTTATATGTTGATGCTGAATGCAGTAATTACTATTAAACAAAACTTTTAAATTATATTGAATTATCATAACATGAAGTTGATTTGTGCCCTTAAAATTTGAAGACCATTTTCTAAACTTTTGGGGATTTTTAATATATTTTTATTGATTGAAGAGAGAGAAACATTAATGAGAGAGGACAATCAATTAGATGCTTCCTTCACGCCCCATACTGGGGGTGGAGCCTGCAACCCAAACATGTGCCCTGGTCAGGGTGCATGGGATCATGCTTAGTGGTTCCGAATGTCAGCCCATGCACTGAGGGGTGGAGGCTTTGATTTCCAGTCAAGGACATGTACCTGGGTTGCAAGTTTGATCTTGCCCTGGTCAGCCCCAATTGGGGCACATGCCAGATGCAACCAGTAGATGTGTTTTTCTCATATATCTCTCTCTCTCTCCCTTTTTCCCTCTCTCTCTCTTCCCCCTCATTCTCCCCTTCTCTTTTCTTCCACTCTTTCTAAAAATCAATGGGAAAAATATCCTCGGGTAAGGATTAACAAAAAAAATTAATTGCACAATAACTGCTAAAGAGAACTCTTTCTCTACATTCCAGAAGAGAAAAGTGAATGATGGCATCTTTGAACCTCTATGAATTTTTCTTTATTTCACACCCCCCCCCATCCTAACGCTGACAGCTCTACTCCCTGGCCCTGTCAATGCATACCTGTGACAAGGGTGAGGGGGACATATGTGAGTAGGCTTGGGCCGCCTAGATCAGAGGACAGGATTAGCTTTCCAGCTCATGCTGGTGTGCCAGCTTGTTCCAGTTGTTCAGGCTGCTTCACTGCTTAATTCATGAAGTACAATATAGCTGGTCTTAGCTGACTGTAAAAGTGCAGTTATTTTTAAAACTAGAGAAGCGATTTAAATAAGAAAAGTAGACATTTCCATTCAAGTACAGTGGTACCTCGAGATACGAGTGCCCTAATATACGAGATTTTTTAGATACAAGCTGTCGAGCGAGCAATTTTTGCTTTGAAATACCAGCAACATTTGAGATAGGAGTAATCGCGCGGGTCGGCCGGCTGCACACGACCCACCAGTTTACCTTGACTCGAGCGTCTCATAGTTTCCCACGCCTCAAGGTTACAGAACGAATTAAACTCGTATCTCGAGGTACCACTGTAGATTGAAAGCCCTAAGGGGTCAAGAATGGATGGGGAAAGACTAGGAAAAGAAGCATTTTGGCAAGAGAAAGGAATGGAATACCTTGACAGATAATTAACAAAAATTAATTTTAAAATATAGTTCACTCAGGTTCTATGCCTTTAAATTGGCTTCTTTTGCTTCTATTCAATATCTCTTAAAACTTTTAGAGAAACCCAAGCAGGTTTGGCTCAGTGAACAGTGGCTAGGACCCGATGATTGAAGGGTCCTGGGTCTGATTCTGATCAAGGGCACATATGTTGATTGCAAGCTTGATCCCCGACCCTGGTCGGAACGCATGTGGGAGGCAGCCAATTGATGTGTCTCTCTCACATCAATGTTTCTCTCTCTCTGTCTCTCCCCCTCCCTTCCACTCCCTCTAAAGATCAATGGAAAAATATCCTTGGGCGAGGATTAACCAAACAAAAAAACTATTATTAGAGTACTTATTTTACATTTTTGTTCATTCTATACAAAGTTACTGAGCACCTGTGTTATGTTTAGAAAATATTATCGTCCTAATTTTTAGGTTATTATACAAATAAAGTAGTAGTAAAAGAAGTTAGAGCATTCCATGGTATTTCCAAGGGTTCATCTTTTCCTCACCTTTGGCAGAGACAGATTAAAAAAAAGCAAAAGCTAAAATCATAGCATGGCTCAAGAGCAAGATATTATCTGGCTCAGATTAGGCATTCAGTGTATATTTGTTGAATGAATGAATAAGTGAATGAATGAAGTAATCCTCCATAGATCCGAGATAAAGCGGCACCACAGAATGCAGCCTGGACCCTTGGAGTGGGGCCAGGTGCCTGATGGGAAGAACACCAGGAGCTGGGACTTAGAAAGATGTGGACCTAGGTAGGGAGAGGACACGGATGCAGTGCACACTGAAGGATGGAGCCAACCTGTCTCTGACCCTGTGGCTCTAACTGCAGCATTCACATGTCACCTTGGAGCAGGAGCCCTAAAGGTCAAGACCTGGTGAGAGCCACCTCACAAGAAAGCCTTCACCAAATAGAACATGAATGCACTTCAGATTCAATGAATTTTGTAGCATGGCCTAACAAAGAATTTAAATATATTCAGATAGTCAAGAAATAAATAAAGGAATAGCTTCTATTTTAAAAGAACAAAACATGGAAATAAAATCCTATGTAATGGAAACAGACAAATATATGAAGAATGTGTAGAAATTAAAAATATCAAATAAAATGCAGGCTAGAGATAGAATAACTAACTGTAGCCTGGATACAGTTTAAAAGAAAATTAGTAAATTGGAATAGATTGAAAAATCCTATCTAATAAAGAGGGAATATGCTAATTGACCATCATACCATCACAAAGATGGTGGCACCCACAGCCAATAAGGAGGGAATATGCTAATTGACTCCCTTAGCCGCCAGCCCCCAGCTGCCCAGGGCCAGCCTGAGGCACAGGCAAGCCTCGGATGGCGGCTGCCCAGGGCTGCCTGAGGCTCAGGTAACCAAGGCCAGCAGTGGCAGCAGCAGAGGTATGATGGGACTGTTGCCTTCCCCTGGTCGCTGGGTTGTCTCCTGCCCCTAAGGGTCCCAGACTGTAAGAGGGCAGGTCGGGGTGAGGTACCCCCCTCCAGTGCATGGATAATCTAGTTCATATATAATCTATATATAAAAGCCTAAGCAACTGGCTGGTAGCTATGATGTGCAGAGACCACCAGGGGGCAGACGTGCAATGCAGGAGCTGCCGAGCATCAGCAACTTTGCAGAGTGCCCTCTCGCACTCTAGGACCCCCTCATGGGATGTCGGGCTGCAAGTTTTGGCCCAATCCCCACAGGCCAGGCCAAGGAACCCCACCAGTGCACAAATCCGTGCACTGGGCCTCTAGTACATTGGAAAGATACAGATCTTAAAATAGATATAAATAAATAAAATAATCGGAGATAGAATATACTCAAATGCCTAACCACTGTATGAAGTTGTTGCTCTTCCTTCCTGTCTGACCTTCACATTGCTCTGTGCATTTCTGTTAGTACCTGTCACTGGCGCAGTGACCAGGTATATGTTTTTGTTGACTTAGTTTTGCTGAACTCCTGCCAGGTGCTGAGCTCTGTCCTGGGCACACTACTCATAGACATCCAAGAACAAGTCAGAAAAGCACCTTGCCTTGTGGACAAAGGCCTTGCCCTTTTGTTCTAGCCTATTCGTCACAATATCCCTGGTACACAGTGTTATCTGGCTCATATTAGGCATTCAGTGTGTATTTGTTGAATAAATGGATAAATGAGTGAAGTAATCCATGGCCTTGATTATCTGCTCTGTTTGGCCAGCTTTGCAGTGTGAAGAGAGCTTGGGAGGAAACAAAATGCTCTTGTCAGTGACACATGAAACCCTGATGTGACTCTCACCAAAATGTGTCCTTTTGTTTTTCATTTCTATTTCACTAACTGCTCAGAAGATTCAGAATGAGACAGCAATATAAACAACATCAGTGTTAATTTTTTCCCACTTTTCAGGCTGGAGTAAAAGGAACATTGGGAAGATTAGTTGGAATTTTTGAGGTAAGTCTGTAAAAATCTTCAGTACATCTTGTATTGTATTAATAATCACATATATCTTTGTCTTAGTTCATTCAAAATGCTGTAATAAAATATAAACTAGGAGGATTAGTAATAATAGAAAGTGATTTTTCATAATTCTAGTGGCTGGAAGTGGAAGGTCAAGGCACTAGCAGATTCATTGTCTGGTTGAGCACCTGCTTCCTGCTTCATTGACATCTATTTCTGGCCTTGTGTGAAAACAGAAGGTTGCTCTCTAGGTCTCTGTTATAAGGGCCCTAATTCCATTCGTGAGGGTCTTCTCCAAAGGCCCCACCTTCTAACCATCACATTGGGGACTGTGGTTTCACCATATGAATGGGAGAGGAGCATAAATATTCAGTCTATTATAGTCTTTGTCTCCTTCAAACAGTTAGAATATTATTTGCAAGTATTATTTATCCCATCCCTACCTCTCTACCTTTTCTCCTAAGATGTGAGAGGGGTAGATAAGTGTAGAGAAGACAGAGGGAAAATGAAAGATTAAGCAGCTATAGCAAAAGAGAGAGAAACAAGGAAATCTACTGGGGTAGAGATTTGGAGGAGGTGAAGGGAAGTGAGAAGCAGGGAATAAAGAGGTTAGTAGGAGAAGAGATAATCACTGGCTTGGATTGATGAGGCCCTGCCCATCCACAGTTTCTTTTCTTTCTGGTGCCCAGCTACCTAAATTTACTCAGTAGTAAACGAATGAATGAAGTAATCCTCCATAGTAATCCTCTTTCTTGAGAGGTCATGACCTTCCTGCTCACAGCATTTACATGAAGTTGCACTTAAGGGAACAGAAGGAAAAAAGAGAATAAAGCCTTGGCTTTAGCAACCCAGCCAAGGAGCTTACCTTCAAATGCAAGTGTGGCCTATTTCAAATAGCCCATCTGGTACTAGTTTGTGTTTGACTGTAGGACAGTGGAAAGTAAAAGGAATCCTATGTCTAACCTCTCTGGACATAAGTGTGAGAGTGCACTTCAAGGAAGTCTTCTCAGCTCTGAAAGGAGTAACTCCCCCTCTGTCCTCCTCTCTTTGCCCTCAGAACCAGGAGAGGAAGCACAGAACGTATGTCTATGTGCTCATTGTCACAGAGGTGCTGGAAGATTGGGAGGATTCAGTTAACATTGGTAAGTCATCCCAAATGCCCCCAAAAAGCTCCCACAGCCGTCCTTGCTGCAGCACAGGTGTTACTCAGAACCAGAAACAAGCGCCTGATAAGAGAAGTAATTGCCTAGCTGGTGTGGCTCAGTGGTTGAGCATCAAACTATGAACCAGGAGGTCATGGTTCAATTTCTGGTCAGGTTACATGCCTGGGTTGTGGGTTCAATCTCCAGTGTGGGGCATGCAGGAGGCAGACAATTGATAATTTTCTTTTATCGTTGATGTTTCTCTCCCTCTCCTTTTCTCTCTGAAATCAACTTTAAAAAAATCCTATGATTTATCTTGTTTTAAAAATATATATATCCTATTATTTATCTTCTTTAAAAATATATATATATATATATGTATAAATTAGTGGCCCAGTGCATGGATTTGTGCACATTGAAAGGAAATAGAAGTGTCAGAGATGAAAAATAATTAGTAAAATGTATATGAAAATAATATGTAAATTGATTAATAAATAATAACAATATGATATAACAACAAAGACATATTAAAACATATAAAAACAATGATTGATAAATTGATTAACCTTACTTTAATATCTCCCTGTACACCACATTAAGAGTGAAAACACTTTCAGAGTGCTTGACTAATTTCCCTTTGTGATGAAGTATTTAGAACTTTAATGTCACACACTCTTTGAACTTGATAGAAAGCAACATGTCCGAAAACAGGTTCAGGTAGGAATATTCCTACTCTGTCTAGAGTTTGTCCTTGTGGTTTATTAATAGTCATTCACAATTGCTGGCATCACAGGAAACTGTCTTCTAATTAATTTAAATGGGAGGCCAGTATCAGACAGGGACAGTTGTGCTAATAGTCTTTGGACATTCTGTTGATGAAACTGGTTTCTTTCAGCTTCAGAATGTCAACAAAAACAACCAAAGTCACGATCAATGACAGATCGAAACACACATGTGCAATTGGCACCAGCAAAAGCTTTATATGCATTGTGCATGCATGAGTCAATGTTTATTTTTAAATTGCCACTGTGCAGTTAGATGGATGGACCCGGTCAGTCACTTAGCCTTTTATTTATATATATATATATATATATATATATATATATATATATATATATATACACACACACACACACACACACACACACACACACAAA
>JAAGEH010000019.1:1118067-1233703 GCA_011751065.1 Lasiurus cinereus | reverse complement strand
ACACACACACACACACACACACACACACACACACATATATATACTAGTGTCCCAGTGCACAGATTCATGCACATTGAAAGGAAATTAGTTAAAAGAAATACTTTAATATTGCTATTCGCCCTTTTTTGATAATAGAAGTGTCAACCAAATTCATGATAGACAATGACAGATTGAAACACATGCATGCAGTTGGTGCCAGCGAGAGCTTTATATGTATCATGCATGCATGAGTCAACTTAGCCTTTTGTATACATAGAATAAACTTACTTAATTAGACCTGCTTTCTGATTTAGCTAAACTTTTTCCAGCCTAGTGAAGCACTCCAACTTCTCTTTCAGGTAATTGTCAGCAACACAGCAGTAAATAACAACATGAAGCAGATTATTATTGTAGATCACTGAGGGAGAACAAAGGGTAAAATATTTAACTGCAGAAAGTGTTTGACTATATTCTGTGCAGTGAGAAAACCTGAAGTCATTTTCAAGGTCCACCATTTCTTCTTTTCAGTCGGATCAAGTTTCTAAGCTTTATAAATCTCTGTTTTCTGGCTAATGAAAAGAAAATAGGATTCCACCAAGTTTCCTATCTACCTACTCCAGGACTTCTGTGAGAATCAAATGAGATGAGGCATGGGAAAATACTTCACAGACATCTGGTTAAAGTGTGAAATGTTTGCACCTGGCTATAAAGCAAGTTGAGTTTCTGGGCTGAAGAAACTCCAAGGAGGCTAGTCGCTAGGGAGAGGAAGTCAGGCATTGCTATGTGACGTCATTACCCCGTGCCCACAGCCACAGTTTCTGGGCTGGGTTGTGGGCTGCATTTTGCACTATGAGGTCTTCACAGCATTGGCTGCGATATGGTGGGGTGGTGACAGGGCCTGTGTCCCACTTGGGGGAAACTGAGTGATGGCTTATTGGTGCCAGGTCTGTGGTGCCATTTATTTTTAAATGGCCAGTACGCATCATGGCAGTCCCTGTGTTGAGTGTCTGCCCCCAGGTGGTCAGTGCGCATCATAGCTACCAGTCAGACAGGCAGACACTTAGCCATAGATAGATAGATAGATAGATAAATAGACAAACAGACTGGTTGACTTCAGAGAGGAATGGAGAAGAAGAGAAAGATAGAAACATCAATAATGAGAAAGAATCATTGATTGGCTGCCTCCTGCATGCTCCTACTGGGGATCAAGCCTGACAGCCCAGGTATGTGCCCTGACTGGGAATCAAACCATAACCTCCTGGTTCATACGTCAACGTTCAACCACTGAACCATGCTAGCTGAGCAATAGGAAGACATCCTAGTTAATAAAGAGGGAATATACTAATTGACCATCACACCCTCACAAAGATGGAGGCCCCACAGCCAATAAGGAGGGAATATGCTAATTGACTGCCATGCCCTCAAAGATGGTAGCGCCCACAGCCACAAGATGGCAGCATCCAGGCCCCTCGGCCCTGCCTGTCTCCAGAGTCCCCTCAGCCCCCCAGCCATCCAGAGCCAGCCTTAGGCGCAGGCAAGCCTCAGATGGTAGCTGCCCAGCCACCAAGGGCCACCCGAGGCTCAGGTAACCAGGGCCAGCCGAGGCTTGCCCTATCGGTAGTGGCAGCATCAGAGGTGTGATGGAGGCGTCACCTTTCCCTGATAGCTGGGTTGTTTCCCGCCCCTGAGGGCTCCTGGACTGTGAGAGGGGGCAGGCCGGGCCGAGGGACACCCTCCATCCCACCCAACGCCCTCCCCACCCCCGCAATGCATGAATTTTCATGCACTGGGCCTCTAGGTTTTAATAAAACAGGCATGTCTATTTTTGAACTCGTGAAAGTACAGTAAAATCTCAATATAACAGACTAATTGGGGCAAGGTGGTGTCTGTTAAAGCCAAAAGTGTCTTATGTAATAAAGTAGGTTTTCCAAAGGCATATGTTAAAAAATTGGCAAATAAATTTACCAGTTTTTACTTATGTAAACCCATTTGTGTAATTAAAATTAAGTATGTATGAAAAGTTTAATTTCACAGAAAAGTTTTCTATGTGTTTTACAGTAATTTTACATTTATACTGAATAGGCTCAGTAAATGCATCCATTCACCAGTCACGTTGAGTAAACAAATTCACATGGCTGGGGCATGGCTTAGTGCAAGTCAGACATCGACCAGCAGGGCTTAAAACTGCTGCAGAACATGGGAAGGTGTGGCTCAGTGATTAGGGCATCATCCTGTCAAGAGGGTCTCAGGTTCGATTCCTGGTCAAGAGCATGTACCTGGGTTGCAGACTCAATCCCAAGCCCCAGTCAGGGTTTTTGCAGGAGTAGTCAATTAATGAATTTCTTCCACCTTGATGTTTTTTTCTTTCTCTCTCCCCACCCTCTCCCTCTCTCATCTTTCCTCTCTCCCCCTCTCCCTTCCTCCTACTCTTTCTAAAAATCAATGGGAAAAATATCCTTGGGCCCTAACTGGTGTGTTCAGTGGTTAGAGCATCGACCTGTGCACCAAAGGGTCTAGGGTTTGATACCCGGTCAAGGGCGTGTGCCTCAGTTGCAGGTTTCCCAGCTCTGGTCAGGATGCATGCAAGAGGCAGCCAAACGATGTAACCCTCTCATGTCAGTGTTTATCTCTTTCCCCCTTCTCCCTCCCTCCCATCTCTCTCTCTCTAGAAATAAATGGAAAATAAATCTTCAGGTGAGGATTTAAAAAATCTTCAAGTCAGGACTAACAGCAACAACAAAAAACTGCTACAGAAAGTCACACTACACAACAGAACCAGTTACGTTGAGATGCAGTATGATCTGATCAGTATGATCATGTGCTAATCATTCACCAACCAGTTTATTAGCAGTGACTCTTGGATATAAATATGTAGTATAATATAGTTGTGGGTATGTAGTATTTATGTTGGCAAAATTACAAGTGTTTTTTTCTACATGTAGCATATTCGCTAAAATTTATTAAAAATAATGAGGAAAAATAAGCTGTCAACTTAATTATAAGCAAATCTTTGTTAAAAGCATTTTAAAATTATGATATACGGACCAGAAATTCTGTCCATTAAATCCAAAGTCTGTTAAATTGAAGTTTGCAAAATCGAGGGTTTCTGTATTTTGAAGTATATAGTGGAAGCTGAAATTGGGTACATGGTCAACAAATAGAAACATGGCCCATAAAAATAGGAAATGTTACAAAAATTAGATTGGATCCTCCTCCACAATGCCAGGCCCACTGCTGGCCACAGAACTCCCAGGTGAGAGTGGGACCTTGTGCACTTATTCTTATTGCTGGAGAAAACTGTCGGCCTGGTGGTGTGAGTTCCTCTCCAGAGCCATTATAGATGCAGAGTAGTGGAAGTAGTTTCCAATTATATCCATAGTAGAGGCCAACACACAAAACTCTGCAAGAGTAGGCCTTCCGCCGAGACCGGTTTGGCTCAGTGGATAGAGCGTCAGCCTGCAGACTGAAAGGTCTCAGGTTTGATTCCAGTCAAGGGCATGTATCCTGGTTGCGGGCACATCCCCAGTAGGGGGCGTGCTGGAGGCGGCTGATCTATGTCTCTCTTTCATCAATGTTTCTAACTCTCCCTCTCCCTTTCTCTCTGTAAGAAATTGGTAAAATATATTTTTTTTAAAAAGAGTAGGCCTTCCTCCCCCTCCCCCCGCTGCCAGCGCTGGCTTCCCTCTGGCACCCAGGACCCGGGTTTCCCTCACAGCCCCAGCTTCTTCTGGAAGGACATCCGGTTAATTAGCATATTACACTTTATTATTATAGAAGCATATTACGCTTTTATTAGATTAGCTTTCTCCCAAAGAGTGGTTTGCTTTGATCTCTGAGATCACTATTGTATTTATGTCTTTGAACTAAAAATTTAGGTGATTTAATGATTGGGTCATGGTTTAATCTTTTCCCTCTGTACACATGTATATTCTAGTAAAGTAATATTGATTTAATTTCTGTTTTAAGTTGGCAAACAGACAAAACACTTGCCAAAACCTCTCCCTTTATTGTTAGTGTGTGCTTTGCTACCAGGCCCCTCACACTGCTCATGTGGGCATTTCATAGCCCTTTAGCTTTCCATGGCTTTGTGTCTGGTAAGGGTCCAATATAAAAGAATTCAGTGGGGGGTAATTAAAAATAGACTGCTGGACAGCTGGTGGGGTTGGGCTGAGAGGGAGACAGAGGTAGTGTGGTATGGCCTGTCCGCAGAGCCCTCTATCTGGCAGGAGTCACACTGTGATAGGAATTTTTAAGGTACCATTGCACTATTAATATCCAAAAAACCTTTCATCTGTGCTCCCACTCTTGAGAATTGACCCTAATGAAGTCATCTAAACTATGGTGAATAAGCCCAGCTGACATGAGTCAGTGGTTGAACATCACCTTATGAACCAGGAGGTCAGGGTTCAATTCTTGGTCAGGGCATATGCCCAAGTTTTGGGCTCAATCCTCAGTGTGGAGAATGCAGGAGGCGATTCTCTCTCATCATTGGTATTTCTATCTCTCTACCCCTCTCCTCCTTCCTCTCTGAAATAAAAAATATATTTAAAAAATAAAAAATGGGGAATACATTTATGAGCATTTTTTAAAAATCTTTATTGTTTAGAATATTACAGATGTCACCTTTTTTTCCTCCCATTAGCCCCCTCCACCTAGTGGAGGCCTTCACCTACTTCAGGCCTTCACCACCCTATTATCTGTGTTCATAAGTAATGTAAATATGCTATAAGATCTTTGATTAGCCTGGCCAGTGTGGCTCAGTGGTTAAGTGTCAACATATAAACCCGAGGTCATAGTTCAATTTCGTCAGGGCACATGCCTGGAATTCAGGCTTGATCTCCAGTAGGGGATGTGCAAGAGGCAGCCGATCAGTGATTCTCTCTCATCATTGATGTTTCTATCTGTCTCTCCCTCTCCTTCCTCTCTGATATATATAAAGATCTTTTGGTTAACTCTTCCCACACATCCCCTCACCTCTTCTCTCTGAGATTAATCAGTCTGTTCCATGTTCCATGTTTCCATGCCTCTGATTCTGTTGTATTCATCATTTTATTTTGTTCATTACATTTCTTACTCATTTATTTGATTTTTAGATTGAATTGTTGATATACTAGTATATATATTTACTGCCATTTTATTGTTCATTTTTTTATCTTTCTCTTTCTACTCCTCCCTTTTTCCCCTTCCCTTCTTTCTCCCCCCTTCTGCTCCTCCCTTCTTCTCCTTCCTTCCTGCCTTTCTGTCTTCCTTCCTTCCTTATTCTTACTCTTTTTTTAAAAATATATTTTATTGATTTTTTACAGAGAGGAAGAGAGAGAGATAGATAGTTAGAAACATCGATGAGAGAGAGACATCAATCAGCCGCCTCCTGCACGTCCCCTAATGGGGATGTGCCCGCAACCAAGATACATGCCCTTGACCAGAATCGAACCTGGGACCCTTCAGTCCGCAAGCCAACACTCTATCCATGGAGCCAAACCGGTTTCAACTTTATTCTTATTCTTATTCTTATTCTTACTCTTACTCTTACTCTTACTCTTATTCTGTGAAACTCTTTATCTGACCTTCAATTCTAAATGATAGCTTTGCTGGATAGAGTAATTTTGGATGTAGGTCCTTGCTATTTATTCATCACTTTAAATATTTGTTGCCACTCCCTTTTGGCCTGCAAAGTTTCTGTTGAGAAATCAGCTGTATGGGCACGACTTTGTAGGTAACTAACTGCTTTTCTCTTGCTGCTTTTAAGATTCTCTCTTTGGCTGAAACCGGTTTGGCTCAGTGGATAGAGCGTCGGTCTGTGGACTGAGGGGTCCCAGGTTCAATTCCGGTCAAGGGCATGTACCTTGGTTGTGGGCACATCCCCAGTGGGGGATGTGCAGGAGGCAGCTGATCGATGTCTCTCTCATCGATGTTTCTAGCTCTCTATTCCTCTCCCTTCCTCTCTCTATAAAAAATCAATAAAATATATTTTAAAAAAAAGATTCTCTCTTTGTCTTTAACCTTTGGCATTTTAATTATGATGTATCTTGATGTGGGCCTCTTTGGATTCCTCTTGTTTGGGGTTCTCTGGACTAAGTCTATTTCTTTCACCAGGTAGGGGAAGTTTTCTATCATTATTTCTTCAAATAGGTTTTCAGTTTCTTGGTCTCATAGTTCAAATGTTGGTACTCTTAAAGTTGTCCCAGAGGCTCCTTACACTATCTTCTTTTTGGATTATTTTTTCTTTTTGCTCTTCTGATTGAGTGTTTTTTTTCCTCCTCATATTCCAAATCATTGATTTGATTTTTGGAATCCTCTACTCTACTGTTGAATCCCTGTAAATTATTCTTTATTTCAGTTAGTGTATGCTTAATTTCTGACTGGTCCTTTTTCATGTCTTTGACATTCTTACTAAGATCCTTGAAAGTCTCACTAAGTCCCTTGACACTCTCATTAATTCCTTTACAGCTCTCATTAAGATCCTTGAGTAACCTTATAAGCATTGTTTTGTACTCTGTATTCAGTAGTTTGCTTACTTCCATTTCTTTCTGTTGTGACATATTTATTTGTCTCCACATTTTGGCTGCCTCCCTGGGTTTGTTCCTATGTATTAAGTAGAGCTGTTATGTCTCCTGGAATTGGTAGAGTGCCTTGTGTATTAGGTGTCCTGTAGGGCCCTTGACTCAGCCTCTCCAGTCACCTGAGCTGGGCATTTTATGTATGCCCCTATGTGAGCTGTGTGCACAGTCTTATTGTAGTTGAGCCTTGATTGCTATTGGCTTCACTGGGAGGAATTTACCTCCAGACCAATTGGCTGTGAGAACCAACTGTGTCTACAATGAAAGAGCTGCTGTACAAGAGACACCCCTGTAGAGCAGCACTTGCTTCACTGGGGTTTTGGTGCTCACAGAGTCTGCCCCTTGCGTGTGTCACTTGTGGATGTGTAGAGTTGTAATCTGTTATGATCTGAAGTTTTTCAATGAATGCACTGGCTCTGGGGCCTCCCAGAAGGTGCAGAGTTAGCCACTGCCTGGAGCCACCTGGCAAGACCTACCGATAGATCTGCAGATGGCTGCTACTTATATTGGGCTAGGACAGCTCGCAAGCCACATGTGGCTCTTTGACCCCTTGAGTGTACTTAATGCCACTTCTTCAAAATAGACTCACCCAGGCCGAAAACTGACTTCTGTGCATGGGCCATGAAGTTTCAGTCACACTGTACATGTGTGCCCACATGTGATATTTTGTGGAAGAGCCACACTCAAGGAGCCAAAGAGCCACATGTGGCTTTCAAGCTGCGGTTAGCCAACCTGTGGGCTAGAAGTGCCAGGCGAGGCCCAGCTGTGAAGCAAGGCAAGCTGGTGCTAGTGCGGGTCTCAGGCCTTTTATTGATGGTTTTGACACCAGTTGCTGCTTGTTTGAGAGATTTTACCAAAGTCTGAAGCTTGAGCCAGGACAGGCCATTATATGGTAAAGCAGCTGCATGCAATTTCGGTGGGGCTGCAAATTGGATGGAGCAAGGTCTCAGGGATTCACCAGGGTGGAGTGAATAGTGCGGGCCAAGTTGATGGAAACTCAGATAGGGCTGCCAGTCAGCTCTGCTCTCGGGGGAAGTCCCAGCACAGGAACAATGACCCCTGCAAGTACCCCTATCTGGGAGAAAGTCACCCCCAAGTTCCTGCCCTGATGCCAGATAGTCCAGTTCTTCTTCTCCTCCTCCTCCTCCTCCTCCTCCTCCTCCTCCTCCTCCTCCTCTTCTTCTTCTTCTTCTTTCTTCTTCTTCCTCTTCTTCCTCTTCATTTTTAAAGTTAGTAGGATTTTTTTTGAATTAGATCTTTATTATTCAGATTATTACATTTGTTTCTCTTTTTTCCACTCCATAGCTCCCCTCCACCCGCCTCCCACCCCTCCCTCTATCCTTACCTCCCCCACATTGACCTCATCCATAGGTGTATAATTTTTGTCCAGTCTCTCCCTGCACGCCCCTCACCCCTTTCCCGAGAATTATCAGTCTACTCCCTTTCTGTGCTCCTGATTCTATTATATTCACCAGTTTATTCTGTTGATCAAATTTTTAATTCACTTAATATTTAGATTCACTTGTTGATAGATATGTATTTGTTCATAATTTTTTATCTTTTACCTTTTTCTTCTCCCTCTTCTTAAAGAATACCTTTCAGCATTTCATATAATTCTGGTTTAGAGTTGATGAACTCCTTTAGTTTTTTCTTATCTGTGAAGCTCTTTATCTGCCCTTCAATTCTGAACAATAGCTTTGCTGGATAGAGTATTCTTAGTTGTAGGTTCTTGCTGCTCATCACGTTGAATATTTCTTGCCACTCCCTTCTGGCCTGCATCATTTCTGTTGAGAAATCAGCTGACAATGGTATGGGTGCTCCCTTGTAGGTCATTAACTGTATTTCTCTTGCTGCTTTTACTATTCTCTCTTTGTCTTTTGCTCTTGGTATTTTAATTATGATGTGTCTTGGTGTAGTCCTCTTTGGATTCCTTTTATATGGGGTTCTGTGTACTTCCTGGACTTGTAAATCTATTTCTTACACCAGATGTGGGAAGTTTTCAGTCATTATTTCTTCAAATAGATTTTCAGTATCTTGCTCTCTCTCTTCCTCTGGCACCCCCACAATTCTGATGTTGGTATACTTGAAGCTGTCCCAGAGGCTCCTTACATTATCTTCACATTTTGTTGAATTATTTTTTCTTCTTGCTTTTCCAGTTGAGTGTTTTCTGATTCTTTATATTTCAAGTTTTTGACTTGATTCTTGCCTTCCTTTAGTCTGCTGTATCATATTTTTTATTTCAGTCAGTTTATGTTTAATTTCTAATTGATCCTTTTTCATCTCTAGTTGGTCCTTTTTCATCTCTTCTTGGGTCTCGCTAAATTTATCCATCTTTTCTAGGAAATCCTTGAAAAACCTTATAATCATGGTTTTAAACTCTATATCCAGTCGTTTGTTTTCCTCCATTTCTTTTATGATCTCTTCCTTTGTCTCCACACTTTCACTATGCCAGGAAAACTTCTGTGTTGGATTCAGCCTTATGATACAAGACTTGCAAAACTGCAAAAGCCTCTCTGTTGAGCTTGGGATGGGTGGAGTCTCAGGACTTAAAGGACCACCTTGCCTTCCAGTCGGCCCCACCCTCCACAGCCCCTGGGTCTCACATGTCTGTGGGTAATCGCTGGAGTGGTCCCTGTGTATGCGCACAGTGCCTCTATACCACTGCCTTTCCGGCTCCCCTGCGCTCCAGGACCATATGAGTGTAGGTCCCCAGGGTCTCACCCAAAACTGGGGTTTAGTGGAGTTAGAAGTGGCACAGTTGGGAGGCTCTGTCTCCTGCCCACTCGTGAAAGCCAGCAGTATAATCAGCAGTCGGTCTTCTGTGCGCAGTTCTTTGTACGCCACCAAACTTCTGCCCTTTCGTGGCTTTATTTCTGTGCACTTCTCCCTTTTCACAGTCCAAACTCCCCCCGTATGAGTTTCGGCTGGACCTGGGGTTTAGTGTCATAGGAGAAGGGGTTCAATGCCGTTGGGAGTCTCCGTTTCCCTCCCGCCAGAGAAAGCCAGCCAGGTTCTCCGGCACCCGCTCTCTCCACCCGCTCGTCTCCATACCTCAGCTTTTTACAGCTCCTCTGGGTTTCCATAAGCCCCTCTCTTTCCTTCTAGTTGTAGAATTTCCACTCAGCCAGCTTTCTTGTGGTTCTGGATGATGTCCGTTCTGTCTTTTAGTTGTAGTTTTGAAATTGTTGTGTGAGGCAGCAGTGTAGGTATTTACCAATGCTGCCATCTTGGACTCCTCTCTGTGCTTTCTTCTTTACTTCTCTAGTTGCTGGACTTCCATTCAGCCAGATTTCAGATGGTTCTGAATAGTGATTGTTCTGTATTTCAGTTGTAATTTTTATGTTGTTGTGGGAGGCAGCAAGTACAGGCAACTATCTTAGTTCCTAACCCAAGATCTTATATCTATGAACCTTTTTCAGATGAGCCTTTTTCAGATGGAAAATTGGGTCCTAACTCTACAACTGAATGAATGAGAAGTGATGTAAGGTACATTCATCTGAAGGAATGTTAGATGTTAAACATATACTTAAAAGAGCTATTATCATGGGAAAGTGCTTATTACAAAATAGTGTTGGCAAAGCAAGGTATAGAATTATATATACACTAGTTAGAGCTACATTGAAATAGTAATTTGAAATGAACACTAAATGAGATACTTGTTTTTATCAAAAGAATTGGCAGTGACCAACAAAAAGGAACAGTGCTGGCCGAGGTGTGTGAGATCAGCACACCACACACAGTGGGATTGGGGCTGCAGTAGCCATCTTGGCAAGCATTTTAGCACTATGTATCATGAGCCCTTTAGAGTGAAATGTTCTATTTTTTTATTTTATATATATATATATTTTTTTTTTTATTAATTTTTTATACATATCTCCCTATTGCCCCCCCTCCCTCCCAGGCATGCCCCAACCCCCCAGTGTCTATGTTCATTGGTTTTGCTTATATGCATGCATACAAGTCCTTTGATTGATCTCTTATCTACCTCACCTAACTTTAATCTTCCTGCTGTAATTTCACAGTCTGTTAGAAGCTTTACTGTCTCTGTATCTATCCTTTTGTTCATCAGTTTATAATGTTCTTTATTATTCCCCAATGAGTGCGATCATGTGATGCTTCTCCTTCATTGACTGGCTTATTTCACTAAGCATAAGGCTCTCCAGTTCCAACCAGGTAGCTGAAAATGGTAATAATTCCTTCTTTTTAATGGCAGCATAGAATTCCATTGTGTAGATGTACCACAGTTTTCTGATCCATTCATCTGCTGACGGGCACCTAGGCTGTTTCCAAATTGTGGCTATTGTAAATTGTGCTGCTATGAACATAGGGGTACATAAATCCTTTCTGATTTAGAGTGAAATGTTTTATTTTTTATATATATATATATTTTTTTAATTGGTTTTTTACAGAGAGGAGGGGAGACAGGAAGAGAGAGAAACATCGATGAGGAGGAAGCATCGACCAGCTGCCTCCTGCACATCCCCTACTGGGGATGTGCTTACAACCAAGGTACATACCCTTGACCGGAATCAAACCTGAGACCCTTCAGTCCATAGGCCCACCCTCTGTCCACTGAGCCAAACCAGTTAGCATGTTTTATTCTTAAAATCTCAATTTTAAGGATCTTTCCCCGAGAAATTAAAAAGAGAAAAACAGAGATAAAGATTTTTTTCTAATTATAGTATTATTTAAAATTACAGTATATTGATGTTCAGTGATAGAGAAATGGTTATAATGGACTGCCAATAAAAGTGGGTTTTTTATTTATTTTTTTATGTTAATCCTCAGATGAGGATATCTTTTTCTGTTAATTTTTAGAGAGAATGGAAAGGAAGGAAGGAGGGAGTAAGAGAGAGAGAGAGAGAGAAATGTGAGAGAGACATATTGATTGGTTGTCTCTAGCATGCATCCAACCTAGGGCCAGGGATTGAACCTGCAACCCAGACAGGTGTCCTTGACCTGGAATCAACCCGGTGACTGGGGTTTGGTCCAATGCTTTAACCACTGAACATACCAGCCAGGGCAAATGTTTTTTGGAGGTTTCTTGTGTTTTTTTTGTTTTTGTGTTTTGTTTTTTATTAAGTGAAAGAAAGCTTAAGAGGCAGTATAAAGTAAAAAAAAAAAGAAGAAGAACTGTAACAGTGATAGTAATAATAAAAAGGAACTCTTAATAGCATGTATTATGTGCCAAGTATTATTCAAATACTTTACATATTAATTCTCACAACAGATTTGTGAGATAGGTACTATTTATTATCTCTACATTGTAGATGAGGAAAATGGGGCACAGAGAGGTTCAGTAACTTGCCCAAAGCCTCACAGCTCATTAGAGGGCAGTGATGTGATTGGAGTCCAGCATATTAGCGGCAGCATCCATGTTCCCAACCCCAGCATTAACTCTATCAGAGCCTTTCAAGATTTGGAGCATCTTAAAGCACAAACCAATTACAGTTGTTCATATACAGTATCTTTTTTAATAGAAGGAAAGAAAGAACAAATGCATTAAGGTATTGAGAAGGGTCATTTCTGGTTTAAAAGATTATGGGAAATTAGATTATACTTTCTCCATTTCCCCAATGTTAAGTAATGATCTTTTTTTTTATTAATTTTTTATACATATCTCCCCATTGCCCCCCTCTCTCCCAGGCGTACCCCGACCCCCCAGTGTCTGTGATCATTGGTTATGTTTATAAGCATGCATACAAGTCCTTTGATTGATCACTTATTTACCTCACCTAACTTTAATCTTTCTGCTATAATTTCACAGTCTGTTTGATGCTTTATGATTTTTGTCCTCCTGAGAATTATCAGTCTACTCCCTTTCTGTGCTCCTGATTCTATTATATTCACCAGTTTATTCTGTTGATCAGATTTTTAATTCACTTAATTTTTAGATTCACTTGTTGACAGATGTGTATTTGTTGTTCATAATTTTTTGTCTTTTACCTTTTTCTTCTTCCTCTTCTAAAAGGGTACCTTTCAGCATTTCATATAATACTGGTTTGGAGTTGATGAACTCCTTTAGCTTTTTCTTCTCTGTGAAGGTCTTTATCTGCCCTTCAATTCTGAATGATAGCTTTGCTGGATAGATTATTCTTGGTTGTAGGTTCTTGCTATTCATCACGTTGAATATTTCTTGCCACTCCCGTCTGGCCTGCATCGTTTCTGTTGAGAAATCAGCTGACAGTCGTATGGGTGCTCCCTTGTAGGTAATAAACTGTTTTTCTCTTGCTGCTTTTAATATTCTCTCTTTCTCTTTTGCTCTTGGCATTTTAATTATGATGTGTCTTGGTGTAGTCCTCTTTGGGTTCCTTTTCTTTGGGGTTCTGTGTGCTTCCTCGACTTGTAAGTCTATTTCTTTTACCAGATGTGGGAAGTTTTCAGTCATTATTTCTTTAAACAGGTTTTCAGTATCTTGCTCTCTCTCTTCTTCTGGCACCCCCACAATTCTGATGTTGGTACGCTTGAAGCTGTCCCAGAGGCTCCTTACATTATCTTCACATTTTTGGATTCTTTTCTCTTCTTGCTTTTCCAGTTGAATGTTTTCTGCTTCTTTATATTTCAAATTTTTGACTTGATCCTTGCCTTTCTCTAGTCTGCTGTTAGTACTCTGCATAATAGTTTTCATTTCAGTCAGTGTATTTATCATCTTCTCTTGGGTCTCACTAAATTTATCCATCTTTTCTAGCATATTCTTGCAAAACCTTATAAGCGTGGTTTTGAACTCTATATCCAGTCGTTTTTTTTCCTCCATTTCTTTTGCTTGTAATCCCTTCCCTTGTCTCGGCATTTTCACTGTGCCGGGGAAACTTCTGTGCTGGAATCAGCCGCAGAAGCCTCGGTTGAGCTTGGGAGGGGTGGAGTTTCAGGGCTTAAGGGACCGCCTTGCCTTCCAGTCGGCCCCGCCCTCCACGGCCCCTGAGTCTCACGTGACTGGGTAATGGCTGGAGCGGTCCTTGTGCGCGCGTGCACCCACAGCGCCTCTAACCGCTGCCTTTCCGGCTCCCCTGCAAACCAGGACCACAGGAGTCTAGGTCCCCAGGGTTTCGCCCAAAACAGGGGCTCAGTGGACTCAGAAGTGGCACAGTTCGGAGGGTCTGTCTCCCGCCCACTCGCGAAAGCCAGCGGCACAATCAGCAATCTGTCCTCCACGTGGTGCCGTGCGCGACCAGACCTCTGATCCTTTGCAACTCCCCTAAATTTCCGTGCACTTCTCCCTTTTCACAGTCCAAACTCCCCCCGTATGAGTTTCGGCTGGATCTGGGGTTTAGTGTCGTAAGATAAGGGGTTCAAAGCCGTTTGGAGTCTCCGTTTCCCTCCCGCCAGAGAAAGCCAGCCAGGTACTCCGGCACCCGCTCTCTCAGCGCGCGTCTCCGTACCTCAGCTTTTTGCAGCTCCTCTGGGTCTCCGTGAGCCCCTCTCTTTCCCTCTAGTTGTAGAACTTCCACTCAGCCAGCTTTCCTGTGGCTCTGGATGATGTCCGTTCTGTCTTTTAGTTGTAGTTTTGAAATTGTTGTGCGAGGCAGCAGTATAGGTGTTTACCTATGCCGCCATCTTGGATTTCTCCAGTAATGATCTTTTAATGTAAGAGAAAAAAATAATAAAGGATTTTAACATGCGTTAAGAGGACGAACAAATAGGAGATGTGTTGACTCCATGAAAGAAGCCTTAGGCCTGAGTGTGTCTGGTCAGGACAGTATGGATGGACAGAGCCAAGTCAATGGCATTAACACATATTTTAAAAGAGAAAATAGCCCCGGTTAGTAAGCTCATTGGTTAGAGCATCGATGTAACCAGTCAACATTTCTCACATTGATGTCTCTCTCTCTTCCCCTTCCTCCTTCTCGCTCTCAAAAGAAGTCAATGGAAAATATATCCAACAGAAAGGATTAACAAAAGGATAATAGTTTTAAAAAATAGACTGAAAAGTTAATAGTGATTGTGATAATTTTTTCTTTTTCTAAAAATGGTATTTTCTATTACATAGATACTAGAGACCCATTGCAGGAATATTCCTACAAGAATAGGGTTTCCTGCAGTGGACTCCACTGCCCTACCTGCTTCCCTCCCTTCTCTGCAGCCTCACCTGCTTCCCGCCTTGCCTGCTTCCTTCCCTTCTCCGCCCACCCTGCATGCTTCCCTCCCTTCTCCGCTGTCCCGCTTGCTTGCCTCTCCACAGTCTCCCTCCCTTCTGCAGCACTTGGTTTCCTTCTACGCTATCTTCAGTCTTCGCTCTGCACCGGAATATGCAAATTAATTGCCGTCTTGATTGGGTTGATTTGCATACTCGCTCCTGATTGGCTTGTGGGTGTAGCTTGTGGACGTAGTGGAGGTACGGTCAATTTGCATGTTTCTCTTGTATTAGATTAGAGGCCTGGTGCACGAATTCATTCATGGTGGGATTCCTTGTCCTGGCTGGTGATTGAGGCTGATCAGGGCTATCTCACCCAGTCCCAATTAGGGTGATCGGGGCTGGCTCACCAGGGAGAGAGGCCGCAGGAAGTTGGCTGGCCCCAGAAGGTTATCTATGGGAGCACACTGACCACCAGGAGGCAGCTCCTGCATTGAGCATCTCCCCCTGCTGGTCAGTGCATGTCATAGCAACCAGTTGTTTGGTCACTTAGGCTTTCATTATATATATATGTTACTCAGATAAATTTTAAAAAATAAATACCTAATTATAAGCTAGCCATCCTGGTAATTCTAGAAGCTTAATGTTCAGGTTGATTTTTGCAGGAGAGGAGGATGCTGGCTGGGTTTCTGGCTCTTATTAGCAAGCTGAAGAGGCCCCATGGCCCAAAGAAACCACTGGCCTTGGTTCTCTGGAGGGTGGTGCCATATGGTTACTGTCAGCAGCTCCTCAGTTTTCAGATTTCTTACCTATTTTCTGCATGAGCATTTGTACAGTATTTTCTTTTTGTTGCTCTTTTTTTCTTTTTTTTTGTTGTTAATCTGAGGATATTTTTCCATTGATTTTTTTAGAGAGAGTGGAAGGGAGGGGGAGAGACAGAAACATCTGTGTGAGAAAGACACATCGATTGGTTGCCTCTTGCATGTGCCTCAACCAGGGCCAGGGATCTAGCTTGCAACTGAAGTATGTGCCCAAGGCTGGAATCGAATCTGGAACCCTTCAGTCCATGGGCTGATGCTCTATCCATTGAGCCAAACCAGTCATGGCTATCCAGTATTTTAAGCATATAAAGTGTGTTTGCATTATTCTTATAAGAAAATGTATTTATAATACATGTTTTGAAAATGTTGACAAACATTACTTTGGTTTCCTTCTGCATTTTCTCAAAAGTTAGAAGATTAGAAACCTTTTGTTGCTTCCCTGGTGTCCTGATCTTTTCTGTGTGCCTCCGCAGGACGAAAGCGGGAATGGTTTAAGGTAGAAGAGGCCATCAAAGTGCTGCAGTACCACAAGCCTGTGCAGGCGTCATATTTTGAGACGTTGAGGCAAGGCTACTCCGCCAACAACGGCACCCCGGTCGTGGCCACCACATACTCGGTTTCTTCGCAGAGCTTCACGGGCATCAGATGACTGAAGACCTGGAAGAGGATGGAAATTGGAAACCAGAGTGAAGTGCAGACCTTCCCTCTCACCCTTGCTCTCCTCCCTCTCCTCACAGGCCTCCTCTCTCAGGCATGGCAGCAGAGAAAGGGCTCAGTGATAATGTTGCTGTTTGGTATTATGTGGTGGGGCTTTTCTTCTCAGTTGGGGGGAGGGATAATTTGTAAGTCCTTTTGTGCATGATCTGCCCCTTCCCGTTCACATCCTACATTCTCAGAGGCAAACAGCCATCCTCTGCCTCAAATTCTATAGGAAAAGTTCCGTCTGTCACATCTTGGACCTGGCCAGGCTCTTTTATTCGATTTTTAATTTTTTTTTTTTAATTAAAAGATACCAATACGAGATGAAACCTTTCAAGAATGTGCTCTGTAATGTGCTCTTCTGCCCAGTGGTTGGTCCCTTTCACTACATTTATCTACACATTATATCCTGGGCACATAATATGTAAATAAGTGACTTTTAGAAGAGGAATTTAACTTTAAATTTTTCAAGGTTTTTTTTTTAATTTGGGGTGTTCTGAAACAGAGTCTCACAATTTGTGTGTTTTTTTTTATGTTAGTGACCAGACCAGATCCCTGCCTCTCCTCTTCCCCAGTCACTACTGCAGTGAGTGGGGCCGGGGAGCACAGCCACGTCACAGCACCGAGTGCGTGGCCTTTCTCCTCGCAGCTATTTCAGGCCCAGGAGGAACCAGGAAGAAACCTCGTTCCTTGTTCATCCAAGCCAGGAGCAAATGGCCTCCACTCAGATCCAACAGGCAGTGAGAGAAAAGGAATTCCTCCCTGCGTGTTGACAATAGGGATTTGAACTGGGTTCTTGGGATTACTTTCTAAAAACAAGCGTCGATCACTGTTCCTGTCCTGCCGGTTTGGAGTTTTTTCCGTAATGCTGCTTCTCACCTACAGCAGCCTGTCCTGTGCATTCATGCGGCCAGCCATCCTCAGCTGTGCAGCACTTCCCTGCCCAGGAACCATGCTATGTCCTGAAAAACATACTCAGGGGGGCATTCAGGTGTTTGCTTGTCTTTGTAAGGTTACAGCACTTGCACGTGCACCATGAGCATGCTCAAATACTGAGCGTGTCTCCTCGGGGAGTAAAAGCCGAAATGTGGCAGAATGTGTAACACTTGCTGGAACAGATGCACAGTGCATTGGCTCCCTGCACACTGTCCTGTTAAATTTTGACACAGGTCTCCTGCTGCTGCACTTGCCAATTGTGTTGTCTCGTTGGGAAGTCAGGGTCTTAAAATCTGGAGTGGGGCAGGGAGGTGCTGATCAGCCCTGGCTTGGGAAAGGAGCTTGTTGCTATAGCCTCAGTGGATCTCCTTTGTCAAAACACAGCCAAGATGTGAAATTAGAATCGTAGTCCTCTTTATTTAAAAATTATAATAAATACTCAAACTTTGCAAAGCTTTTGCTCTTCCCTCCCACTAGAAGAATCTAATGTATCTGTTTGGTCAGTTGGTGAATTTAAATTTTGCTATATCTCGGTTCGCATCTTCTCTCTGAGTCTTAAACATGGACCCGCCGGCAGTACTGGCAGTTTCCTTCCTACCATTCCCTCTGGGAAAGGAATTCTATCCCCAAGGAAGGGTCCCAGCATATAGAGACAGCAGCATGGATTGCGTCTAACGTCACTTACTGGTCACCTCCTATCTGAAGACAAACACACTGCTGCCTAACTTGGGGCATTGAAGGTCCCGCGGAGATAGCCGCAGGGACAGGAAATAAGCTCAGCTAAGCATTATGTGGAACCCCAAAAGCACCTTCTTCCCCATGCTTCTTCCTCTGAGAGGTGGACTGCAGGGGCTTTTGCAGAACACCCAGTGCCTGGGGAGGGAACCGCATGTACAGTAACGTGGGTCTGTGTTCCGAGGAGTCTTCTGGGTGGAGAATAGCACTGCCCTGTGAAGGCCAGCACAGATGGTTGGTGGTGTCTTTGGGTCAGGAAAGTGGACTGTGCCAAGGAATATTGTTCAGTGACATGAGCAGTTAATGAGAGGGTGTGCCGCTGTTGGCATGGCTGGCAGCAGGAGGCTTTGTCCGCAGTGGTCTCGGTGGCACCGGGGTTCTGGTGAGCAGGGACTAGTGTTTCCCCCCAGCACTGCGGTTGCCTAGACTTCACTCACAGCCCTTTTGTCGATGTCTCCCAGAGAAAGTGAGAAACAAAAGAAACCACAAAAAGTGCCCTACTTGCAACATTCGTTATTGACATCAGTTTGCCATTAGCTCTGCTCGACAGAAACAGGTGTGTGTATCCAGGGCAGAGACCCCCCCTCATAGAGAATCTGCATGTTCTGGATTCTGGCATTGCCTGAGCATCCAACCGAGGCCACACCCTCAGGATGGAGAAGGGTAGCAGTGCGTTTAAATTCACATTTGTTTTTAGTTTGTAGATTGCAGCCATTGGGGAAACACAAGTGAGGCTGTGCCATCTTCATGGACCAGGACTTTTTCTGTGGGGGTGTGAGAGAGAGAGAGACAGAGAGGAAGAGCTATTGGAGTCAGATATGTTAGATTTCTTTTACTGTTTTTGTTGATTTTTGAGAGAGAGAGTGTGAGAAGTATGTATTAGATTGTGGCCTTCCAAAGCAGGGCAGCAAATGAGCTTTTTCGTAGCAGACACACAGGACAGACAGATTAATGAATTGACTTGTTTTTACAAGTGTCTGCTGCCTGGCTGCCCTGCATGGAGAGGGCTCCGTCACTGCTGAGTCTGAGCTGAGCCCTCTGAAGGGAGGGTGGGTTGCTGCCCCCTTCGCATTTCGTGTGGTGCCTGGGCCGTGGCTCAGACCGTGGGTCGTGCTGTGGAGCGTGCGGCAAGTAGACCTGACTTCCCAGCCTCTGGGGAGAGGAGGTCACTGTGCTCTGAGAATGTGTGCAGCAGTTTTGTAAATATGTTGCTACATAATCAAGATCCTCCGTGGCAAAAAAAAATGCTTTCTATTGTGCTGTTAGGGGTCAGCCCATATGAGCACTCTGAGACTTACTTAGAAGAAAAAGTTCCAGGAAGGACTGTCCTCCTCACTCTCCTCCCCTTCCTCTTCTCCACGGACAGTGGTCATGTGGCCTGGCCTCTGCCTGAGGACTGGCCGTCTATTGTGGGGCTCGCATGCATTGCACGTGCCGGGCTTGCCTCTCTCCCATTCCCATCTGGTGTTAGAGTTGCTAGCACGGCTGTCGGCCTCCCCACTGATCTCGTTTTAAGCAGCTTAGCCTGAGCCATGGTTTTTTTTAGTTTACAGAAAGGATTTCATCATAATGTGATTTTTGCCACAACTGTAATTTTTAATATCCTGAAGTGCTGTGTAAGCCTGTTGTATTAGAGAGTAGAGGTTCAGAATTAGAAGAAATACCTGGAGAATCATCACAGAGAAATAAGGGTTAGCTATCATTGATGAGATAGCTTCATCCTGGTCCCCTCTGCATTTCAGAACATAATCCACATTTACAAGAAACTGTGGATACGTCAGGACAGTGAAGTCGGCAGTTCCAGAGCGAGGACATCACTTAATAGTGGTGAATAGTGTGAACACTTTTCTGGTTCTCCCTCTTGAAAATGAGATTAGAACTAAGGGTGTGAGTTCACACTACCTGGTCTAGTCACTTCCTGCTGGGTGGCACCTCTTTCCCCGCTGCAGAGGTTCCGGGCTGTGCCACTCTGTGTTGGCAGCTGAAGCAGAGGGCACGGCAGCCCAGAGCCAGCCTCTCGCGGCCCAGAAAGCTGTGCGCCGTGACACTTGAGATGCCACTAAAAGACATTGAGGCTATCAGGTGGATGGTAAACAAAGCACTGACTGCAGCCTGAAAAGAAGGCCGCTGCCCGGCGTCAGGTTGACTCGATCACTGAGCCTTGGGACCCAGGGACCAGGCAGACTCCTTCATTCCTGCCCCACAGGCAGTGGTGCTTTCTCACCACGTTCTCACCCGAGCTGATAACCTTTCGGGGATGGGAGAAGCCTAATCAGGACACCTGAGAAAATGATACCTCTCACCTTCAGGTTAATCAAATAATCTGTCCTCCAAGTCCCCTTAAAAATTAATAAAGAGAAGCAAAACCCCACTGGGGTTGGTTTGAACGGGCTCCTTGCACTAAGGCGAGTGTCACTGGTTTGGTGCATCCACACTGAAGTTTTCTAAATAAAAAGGCATGTCTGCCTCACCGAGGCCTTGCCATCGTTCACAGTGGTGATCTGCGAGCTTGAGCTTGTCTCAAAGAGTGAGCCTGCCGGGCAAGGAGCTCGCAGGTACACTCAGAACCCAGTGTGCCAGGAGGGACTGCTGGAGAGGAAATGAGGTTGCTGTCTGTTACTTTAGCAATCAGTTTATTTAATTGATCTAGGCTTCCTTCGGTTTACATTCCATTCTTCACCCCAAAGGGGCCACCAGAACACCAACTGAAGCGTTTAGAACCCTGGGATGGGCTTTAAAAGGTACAGTAACTGCAGTGTTGTCGTTGTCCAGGTTCATCAGCTTCTTGGCAGCCAGTTCAGAGTGAAGGTTTTGTTAATCATTGAGTTGAAGAGCATAAATACTGGTTCTGGAACAGTTACTCACTAAATGGCTTACCATCTGTGGTCGTTATCTGTGGGTATACCTGTAAAGGGAACATCTTGACAGTCTAGTGAAACCACTCTGGGCTTGAGGTCCCATTTAGGTCAAAATCTTAGTAATTCCTTAGGAAAACACAAGATGCCTCAATCCAGTCCCAACGCTGGCCTGAGGCTGGCCTCCCCTCTGCAGTCCAGCAGGTGAGCGCAGCTGCAGGAAAGTGTGTACCATGCGCTTGCCTCGAAACCTCACTTTGCTAATGCTGATGCAAACCTGCTCACCAAGCACGCGCTGCAGACCCAGGCACCTCTTTTGTGTCCTGTTGAAAAAGGCTTTTCAGGCTCACTAGCACGTGACCCAAGAAGACATCTAGTTTGGTTACTTGATTCCAGCTACGTAACAGATGTGACTGATGCTGGGAAGGTCGAGACTCATTATGGAGACACGGAGCCTGGACGGGTCTGCTCCACAGAGTCCCTACTCCCTCTCCTGCTGGGCAGAGGGGCGGGGAGGCCATGGCGGCTTTCAGCTGCAGTGAAAGGAGGGCTCTGGGGACTTCTGCTCCTTGGGAGAGCAGGGAGGACCCCAAGGACATGGCTGGTGTCCAGGCCCCAGTGCAGCCTGCCCTTCACCTTCCCACACACTCAGAACCGGGGGGCGCCCTCCAAATTCGAATTTGCTTCATGTCTTGTTTAGCCTGAGAACTTCACCCTTTCGCTTCCACTCGTGGGTAGACGTGTGCACGCTGCTCAGGGCACAGCTGCATGAGTGAGTCCAGGGCCAGGGGCATGGTGTTGCATTTAGCAGTTAAGCAATTGGAGTAGTAACTCTGTTGTAAAAGAAATACAGTATATGGTGCAGTGTTGTACATGTCAGTTCTGTGTTTATTGTTTCATGGTCTGAAAACTTTCAAACTGGTTTATAATCAAAAGGTTGGTAATTAAAATTAAGTAAAATGTCAGTCAGTACATCTAAGTAAAGAAAGAGAGCTACCAGTTTGCCACTTGTGTAAGGACATTCAGAGCATTTGAGGATACTTGGGAACTGTTACAAAAGTAAAGCTAGTGTCTGGGGCCTACCCCAGTGTGTTACTCCTCAGAGAGCTTAGTCGCATCTTCATACTTGCCCAGCCTGTATTTCAGGACTTTTGTCTTCTGTCCCGTCCAGTGAACCTAGTAGGGGTGAGCTCTGAGGAGTAGGCAACCCCTCATCCTGTTTGCTCAGCTGTAGGGTGTGGTCTCCAAACAGTATAAGGTTTATTTAAGGTGATTCCTGAGTAGGGTCACCTCCACTCCATCATCTACCCTCAGCAACAGAAAGGTTGAAATACCTGGGACCATTCCAGTTCTAAAACAGATGAGCATCGCATGCTTCCAAATCCTGTGGCAAGTGTATCGTCTCCCTGAGGTCAAGTTCAACAGGTATTTCCAGGAACCTTTGAATGGAGGCCAAGTACCCAGGATGTACTGAGTTTAACTTTTTCCAAAGGACAGAAGTCTTGGTCACTTCCCCATGGTGCTCATCCATGTAACAGAGGCTCACATGGCCAAATCCGGTCAAGTCTGTAGAACAGAACCATGGGCCAGCTTCTGGGATCATCCAGGCTCCACCAGAAATCTGCTGATGTCCCTGTGCATCAGGATTTCTCAGAAAATCCCACGTTTCAACCTTCCCATCATCAGGTCACTGTGGCTTGGACCGTTCTACCAAGTGGGCATGTGTATCAGTTAGGCAATGTGCTCCGGATTCGTACAGAGGGCAGGAAGTGGACCAATGAGTGGGCTGAGAACTCCATGTTAGAGAGATTGGCAGAAATACCACCATATGAGTTCAGCAGAGCTGGGAATCCAAGGAGCAGCACTCATACAGGAGGAGGTCCTTTAACCTCTGGGACCTGGTGCTGCATTGTGAGTCAGGTCTGCACCCCAATCCAGATGCACTCCAGGACTGACGTTCCAGCCCATGGGTATATGGCCTTGTTTTCTGTTTTTTTTTGTTTCCAGATAACCTTGCTTGGTGTTGCATGGAAACAGGTTTTCCTCTCTGCCCATCTGGCCTCTTCCCTGTCTTCACAGCGCCCTGTGGAAGACAGTGCTCACGGCAGCCATGGGGAGGGGACTGCAGTCCAAAGACACGAAGGGAGCGGAGCTTTCCTGTTTCCTTTCTCAAGCAGAGTTCCTGGGGCACTTCATACCTCTCTCTGCACAGTGCAGTTAGATTATGGAGAAGGTGGAAAAGAAGGGAACAGGGACCAGCCCCAGGTTTGGATTCGAGAGGTGCACAGCAGAGGTGAGACCCACGCCCCCCTGTAACAGCAGGCCAGCCACATGTAACCATTCCCTTTCTCTCTTCAAGTGTCTGCTTATGTGGTGCCAGCGAGAGGGCACACAAACCCTCTCCAAGATCTAGACAGCTTTGGTGGTGCCCCTGAAACTCTACCCCGCACACCCCATTCCTTTCTGATGCTTAAACCTGTGAGTGTACTGTTCCTTTTTCTATGTTAATCAGTTTTCTTCTCCATTTGAGCTGTGGGGAGGGAAGGGCATTGGAATCGTAGGTTGTAATCTTGTGCCAATCAATAAAACACAGTATTTCCTGCACATCCATGCTGGGTGTCGATCTCTTCTTTCTAGAAGTTTCCTGAGTCCTTTGCATCAGTCTCTGCTGGGTTCGGGGGAGTTGCCTCAGAGCTCGTCTCTGTCCCCATGGAAGGTGTGCTGTCCAGGGAGTCCAGGTGAGGGCTGGATCAGAGACCCCGGGGCAGATTGGCAGTGCCCATGCTGCAGGACAGGGATGAGTCACATCCCAGGTAACTGGGGAGCATGCGAGAAGTGGCCCCCTGTGTGGAATCAGGAGGTGGACGTGTGGGGGCTATGGAGGCTGGGGCGGTGTTTACAAATGTGCGGTAGTAGGACCTCCAGGCAGAGGACAGGCCAGGGGCTGCCGGTGGAACGACAGTAAGTGCACTGGGTCCCTGAGGCCCAAGGACAAGTGAGCATTTGAGCTGTAATGAGGAAAGAAGTGCAAGGAGGCCAAATTACAGAGACCTCAAGAGTCTGGCTCCATATAGGTGACACCTTCTTAAAAATATATTTATTGCCCTAACAAGTTTGGCTCAGTGGATAGAGCATTGGCCTGTGGACTCAAAGATCCCAGGTTCAGTTCCAGTCAAGGGCATGTACCTTGGTTGCGGGCACATACCTAGTAGGGAATGTGCAAGAGGCAGCTGATCAATGTTTCTAATTTTCTATCCCTCTCCCTTCCTCTCTGTAAAAAGTCAATAAAATATATTAAAATAAAAATATATTTTTTTAATCCTCACCTGAGGATATTTTTCAATTGATTTTAGAGAGTGGAAGAAAGAGTAAAAGACAAAGAGAAACATTGATGTGAGAGAAACACATCGATTGGTTGCATCCTGACCAAAACCCGGCCAACGAGGAGCCTGCAACCAAGGTTTGTGCCCTTGACCAGAATCAAACCTGGGGCCCTTTGGTCTACAGGCTGACGCTCTACCCACTCAGCCAAAGCTGCTAGGGCTAGATTTTATTGATTGATTGATTTTAGAAGGAGAAGCATCCATTTTTTGTTTCACTTATTTATGCACTCACTGGTTGACCCTTATGTGTGCCCTAATTGGGGACTGATATGCGGATATCGGGATGACACTCTAACCAGCTGAGCTACCCGCAGGGCCAGGTGAAGCTTTGAACAAGACAGCCATGTAGAATCAGCTATGTTTGAAGAGGAGGCAGCAGGAGAGGCTGGGGAGGAGCAGCCCGGAGCTTGCAACATCCATCTGTGAGGCGATACAGGCTCAGTGAGTGGAGCTGGGGGATGGTAGAAGCAAGAAAACAGTATGTCAATCAAGTAGACATGCTCTCCACTGAGGCAGGCTGGCTACTGCTCCACAGCACAGCCAGGCTGTACACCCACAGGCCGAAGTGCTCAGTGTGCCCAGAGGGTTGCTATCAGACAACGCTCACAGGAGCCTGACTCCTGAGGGGGGACAGTTGGCTTATTTGATGATAAATGTCAAGCAAGTTACCTGGTGAGTGCACTGGCTGTCTGTGTAGGCACCAAAAATGGGCAGAAAGCTGGTTACTGAAATAAATAGCCTGGGGACATCATGCCACCATGGGGCACACCCCTATCAGGGGTCAGGGTACTTTCCCCATAACGTTCTGACTCCCAGGCCTTTGTCTGCAGGCATCCTGTGATACTTACCCCACTTCTGCTGTCAAAGCCTTCTATACACACACACACACACACACACACTAGTGGCCCAGTGCACAAAATTTATGCAAGGGGGTGGGTAGGGAAGGATGTTCCTCAGCTTGGCCTGCACCCTCTCCACTCTGGGATCCCTCGAAGAATGTCCTACTGCCAGTTTACAGAGATAGGGCCTAAACCAGGAGTCAGACATTCTCTTGCAATCTGCGACTGCTGGCTCCTAACTGCTCTCCTGCCTGCCTGCCTGATTGCCCCTAACCACTTTGCCTGCCAGCCTGCTCGCACCCAACTTCCCCCTGCCAACAATCTGCTCGCCCCCAAATGCCCCCTCCCACCAGCCTGATCAACCCCAACTACCTCCCAAGCCAGCCTGTTCATCCTCAATTGCCCACCACCACTGGCCAGTTTGCTTCTACCTTCCCTCCCCACTGGCCTGCTCACCCCCAATTGCCCCCCCTGCTGGCCTGCTCACTCCACACTGTTCCCCCTAGGGCCCCCTCCCTCCCCCCCCCAGTCCTGATCACCTCCAACTAATCTCCACTGATGGCCTGCTCACCCCTAACTGGATCCCCTGCTGGTCTGTTTACCCCCAACAGCCCCACCCCCCATCAGCCTGATCACCCACAACTGCCCTCCCCTCTTGGCCTCTAACCACCTCCACTTTGGCCCCGCCACCATGGCTTTGTCCAGAGGAATGTCTGGAAGGTCTCCTGGAAGATCTCCCAATCTAATTAGCATATTACCCTTTTATTAGTATAGAGGCCTGGTGCACGGGTGGGGGCCAGTTGGTTTGCCCTGAAGGGTCCTAGATCAGAGTGGGGGTCCTGCTGGGGTGCCTGGCCAGCTTGGGTGAGGGGCTGAGGGCCCTTTTCAGGCTGGCCACACCCCCTTCAGGGTGGGGGTCCCTGCTGGGGTGCCTAGCCAGTCTGGGTGAAGGGTTGATGGCTGTTTGCAGACTGGCCACGGCCCTTGGCAACCCAAGCTCCCAGCCCCTCCTTTTCTGTTTTGTTTTTTTGTTTTTTTTTATCCCAGCGCCTCCTTGAGCAGAGGCCAGGGCCAGCTGGAAGCAGTTATCTGGGATTTATCTTCTATAATTGGAACTTTGTAGCCTTGAGCAGAGGCCAGTGCCAGCCAGTGCAGGCAGGAAGCTTGGATTCCTCCATCACCGGGGGCAACCCAAGCCTCCTGCTCACTCCAGCTCTGTAGCTGCCGCCATCTTGGTTAGGTTAATTTGCATACTTGTTCCTGATTGGCTGGTGGGCATAGTGGAGGTGCGGTCAGTTTGCATGTTTCTCTTATTAGATAGGATATTTTTATTTATTTCAGAAAGGAAGAGAGAGGGAGAGCTAGAAATATCAATGATGAGTAAGAATCATTGATCGGCTGCCTCTTGCACGCCCCCTACTGGGGATTGAGCCCACAACCTGGGCATGTGCCCTTGACAAGAATCGAACCTGGGACCTTCAGTCCACAGACCAATGCTCTATCCAGAGCCAAAAGGCTTCTTTTTTTTGGCAGATTTAAGTGCGTAATGAGGCTGTGAGCTTAAAAATGCTGCCAATGCAAGTGCTATCAGGAAACCACCACAGGGCCACTTCTGCTTGGGAGCTGGGGTTCCAGAAACTCTCCATTTGTTCATGTCAGATCACAATGGGCCATTCTACAGGCAGCCCCTCAAGCTGGGGTTACCTTGCTGCAGCCAGTCTCCCAGAAGCCGGCAATACTTGTGGCAAGAGAAATCTACAGAGGTCCCAAAATTTTGAGCATGGGTGACAAGAAACTTAGCCCAGTAAACACCAGTGTAGCTGTGATGTTGCTGGAACTAGCGCTGGAAATGGCACCACATGCATTGCACTGGCTAGGCCTGCTCATGCTGGGCACAGCTCTGACTCTGAACCAGATGGAGTTGGCAGAACTCTGCTCATACCCAAGTCCCATGGGCTCCCACCCGCTCCTGAGCCCGGGCACCACGCCCAAGAGAGCCTGGTGCTTCAGCCACAGACTTGTTTGCTTTCTGGTTTTAGACACATTTGGGGTGTGAAAGGTTTATCTCCTTGGTGATGTGACACCCAGCTAACATCTCAGCCTCTGAGGATGCAGCCAGGCGGCTTTGGGTTCTTCGTGCTGAATAGCAGTAATGTGCTAAACCTAGGACAAAGCCTCACAGGCACGGGCTGGGGTAACATGGCATGAAATGGGAGAGGTGACAGCTGAGGAGGTAGCCATTGAAGGTAGGAGAGAGGGTATGCTGGAGAGCTCTCAGGCAGGGGGACCAAGGAAAGGGGATGGAGTAAGAGATTCAGAAAAGGGAGGAAGGACAGACATCCCACAAAAGCCGCTTGCTAAAATGAAAACATTTTCAAAAGGCTGCTCGCTTGCTCTAATAGAGGGCATGAACACTGGAATTAGACCATGTCTCAGCTTAGCTGTCAAGCTCTGTGATCTAGAACAAGTGACCATCCCTCTTCCCACCTGTTCAGTGCGGGAAACCTACTTTGCAGCACTGAATTGTGACTGTGAAGAAGTGTGTGATCATATGGTGGCTGAGTGGACACCTGCAGGGGAATGGCCAGAGTTGTGCTAAATCACTAAATTCACCAATTACCTGCCACGATATTTTGAATTTAATTAAAAAAGGTCCAGCGCTTGCATCTGTAGATGCTTATGGCATACAAATGGTTAAAAAGTAGTCACAACAGACACACATAAATCACAATGCACCATGACAAGTGCAGTGAGAGAAGCTGAGGGCGCGGGCCTGTGGGTCTTCACGCAAAATGAAGGCATGTGCGACAAAGGGCCAGCATGTGCAAAGGCAAGGCACTGTGCTGGACAGCAGCCAGTTTGCTGGGGCTGGAGCAGGATGGCCATGGTGGGCAGGGAGCAGGGAGAGGCTGCGGGAAAGGTCAGCTGGGGTCAGGTGGCTTGGCAGGCAATGTGAACTTTACTCCGCGTGACTAGGAAGCTGACAAAGGTTTTAAACAGAGCATGACTGTATCTGGGCATCTGAGGAAGATGACACTGCTGTCCACCGAGTTCCAGGCCTTCGTGCCAGGCGACGTGATGGCTTCACAGTCTTCGCAATCCTGTGACACACAAGGCCAGTGGTCAGCACCACTGTGTAGGAAACACATGGAGGCTCAGGAAAGCATCTACTTTGTAAAGGTATTAGGAGAACTAATACTTTTTAAGGAGTTTTTATTGATTTGGGGGGAGAGAAAAACATCAGTGTAAGAGCAAAACATCAGCCGCCTCCTCTACCAGAGATCAAGCCCACAGCCCAGATTTGTGACCAGGAATCCACAGGCAACCTCTTGGTGCACAGGCCAAAGCTCAGCCTCTGAGCACACTTGCCCAGGCTGAGAGAACTCATTTTAAAAATCATCGGGAGGTGGCAGCTCAGTCATAGTGGTTGAGCCACCACCTCTTACTCCTCCTTTGTTTCTTCTTCCTCCTCTTCTTTTGAAAGAGTTGGAATAGGATTGTTAATGCCTCTTTAAATGTTTGGTAGAATTGGCTAATAAAGCCATCCAGTCCTGGACTTTTCTTTGTTGGGAGGTGTTTTGTTTTTTAAATCCTCACTAGATGATATATTTTTATTCATTTTGAGAGGAAGGGGGGGACTTAATCAGATGCCTCTGGTAGGTGTCCCGATGGGGATCCAAACCTGTAACCTTCTGGTGTATGGGATGACACGTCAACCAACTAAGCAACCTGGCCAGGATGTTGGAGGCTTTTTGATTATTGATCCAGTTTTCTTACCATAGTTTTGTTAAGAGTTTCTATTTCTTTTCTTTTTTTTTAAAGATATTTTATTGATTTTTCACAGAGAGGAAGGGAAAGGGATAGAAAGTTAGAAACATCGATGAGAGAGAGACATCGGTCAGCCGCCTCCTGCACGCCCCCTACTGGGGATTCGCCCAGTGTACATGCCCTTGACCGGAATCGAACCTGGGACCTTTCAGTCCGCAGGCTGACGCTCTATCCACTGAGCCAAACCGGTTTCGGTAAGAGTTTCTATTTCTTGAGTTCATTTTGCAAATTTGTGTTTTTAGGAATTTATTTCATCCAGATTCTCACATTGCCATACAGTTATTCATAGTGTTCTCTTATACTCGCTTTAATTCCTGTGAAGTCAACAGTAATGTGCCAGCCTTCACTTGTGATTTTAGTTATTTGCATATTTTTTAATTTATCTTAATTGTTGAAAGTATTACAGATATCCCGTTTGTTTTCCCATTGACACCCTCCATCCTACCCCCATCCTTCCCAAGTCTTCACCACTCTATTGTCTGTGTCCATGGACTATGCATATATGTATATATATTCCCCAGTTAATCACTAACCATCCCCCCACACACACACCTTCCCTCTGAAATTCATCAGGCTGTTCCATGTTTCTGTGTCTCTGTATCTATTTTGTTCATTAGATTTCACATATGAGATCATGTGACACTTATCTTTCTCCAAGTTTATTTCACTTAGCATAATACTTTCCAGGTCTATCCGTGCTGTAACAAATAGTAAGAGTTCTTTCTTTTTTACAGCTGCGTAGTATTCCATTGTGTAAATGTACCACAGCTTTTTTATACACTCAACTACTAATGGGCACTTAGGCTGTTTCCAAATCTTAGTTATTGTAAATTGTGCTATGAACATAGTGGTGCATATATTGTGTTCTGATTGGTGATTCGTGTTTCTTAGGACATATTCCTAGAAGTGGGATCACTGGGTCAAATGGCAGTTCCATTTTTAATTTTTTTACAAAACGCCATACTGTTTTCCACGGTGTCTGCCTTCCCACTAGCATTCTCCACATGCTCACCAACACTTGTCGTTTGTTGGTTTGTTGATGGTAACCATTCCGACAGGTGTGACATGGTACCTCATTGCCATATTAATCTGCATCTCTCAGATGACTGGTGCCTTTGAGAATTTTTTCATGTCTCTTGGCCATCAGTATGTCCACTTTGGAGAAGTATCTATTTAGGTACTTTACCTATTTTTAAAATAGATTGTCTTCCTTGTGTTAAGTTGCATGAATTCCTTATATATTTTGGAATTAACCCGTCATTGGATATGTTCTCCCATACAGTGGGCTCCCTTTTCATCTTGTTGATGGTTCTTTTGCTGTGCAGAAGCTTTTTATTTTTATGTAGTCCATTTGTTTATTTTCTCCTTAGTTTCCTTCATTCTATGAGATGTATCTGTAAACATATTGCTATAAGAGATGTCTGAGATTTTGCTATTTTTCTTCTAAGGTTTTTATGGTTTCACAACTTATATTTAAATCTTTTACCCATTTTTAGGTTATTCTTGTGTATGGTGTAAATTGGTGATCTAGTTTCTTTTTTCTTTCTTTTTTGCATGTACCTAATTTTCTCAACACCATTTATTGAAGAAACTGTCTTTTTTAAAATATATTTTTATTGATTTTAGAGAGGAAGGGAGAGTGAGAGAGAGAGAAACATCAATGATGAGAGAATCATTGATTGGCTGCCTCCTGTACGCCCCCTACTGGGAATTGAACCCACAACCCAGCCATATGCTCTTAACTGGAATTAAACCTGGGACCCTTCAGTCTGTAGGCTGATGGTCTATCCACTGAGCCAAACCAGCTAGGGTGAGACTGTCTTTTTTAAAAACATATTTTTATTGCTGTCAGAGAGGAATGGAGAGGGAGACAGAAATAAAAACATCAATGATGAGAGAGAATCACTGATCAGTTGCAGTCCTCCAACTGGGGATAGAGCCCACAACCAGGGCATGCACCCTTGACTGGAATCGAACCTGATACCACTCAGTCTGCAGCCCAACACTCTATTCACTAAGTCAAACCTGCTAGGGCTGAAGAGACTGTCTTGAGTCCTTTAGATGCTCTTGACTACTTGGTCAAATATTAACCTTAGATCAATTTTTGAGTTCTCTATTCCATTGATCTATATGCCTGTTCTTATGCCAGTATCAGGTTATTTTGAGTACAGTGGCTTTGTAGTATAACTTCGTATCTGGTATTCTGATTCCTCCAACTTTGTTCTTCTTTCTCAAGATTACTGTGGCTACTGGGGGTCTTTTTGGTCCCATATAAATTTTTGTAGTGTTCATTCTAGATCTGTGAAATATGTCATTGGTATTTTATTTTATTTATTTTTTAAATATATTTTATTGATTTTTCACAGAAAGGAAGGGAAAAGGATAGAAAGCCAGATACATCGATGAGAGAGAGACATCGATCAGCCGCCTCCTGCACGCCCCTACTGGGGATGTGCCCGCAACCAATGTACATGCCCTTGACCGGAATCGAACCTGGGACATTTCAGTCTCCAGGCCCACGCTCTATCCACTGAGCCAAACCAGTTTCAGCTATGTCATTGGTATTTTACTAGGAATTACATTGAATTTATAGATTGCTTTGGGTAAAATGGACATTTTAATGAGGTTGATTCTACCAATCCATAAACACATGCTATCCTTCCACTTGTTTATATCTTTCTCTTTCTCTTTTTTCAACATCCTGTAGTTTTCCTAGTAAAGGTCTTTTACCTCCTCAGTTAAATTTATTCCTAAGTATCTTAAATTTTTTGTTGCAATAGTAAATGGGATTGCTTGTTCAGTTTCTCTTTCTGAGCATTCATTATTGATGTATAAAAATGCTATCCGTTTTTGGGTGTCGATTATGTATTCAGCTACATTGCCAAATTCATTGATTACACCTAGTACTTTTTGGTGGAGTCTTTAGGGATTTCTATGTACAATATCATGTCACCTGCAAATAATGAGTTTTACTTCCTCCTTTTGAATGCCTTTTATTTCTTCTTCTTGTCTGATTGCTGTGGCTAGGACTTCCAATGCTATGTTGAATAAAAGTGGTGAAAGTGTACATCCTGTCTTGTTCCTGATCTTATGGGAAATGGTTTTAGTTTTTCCCCATTGAATGTGATGTTAGCTATATGTCATAAATGGCCTTTATTATGTTGAGATATGCTCCTTCTATTCCCACTGTGCTGAGAGTTTCTATCAAAAATGGGTGTTGGATTTTGTCAAATGTTTTTTCTGCATCTGTTATGATCCTGAGACTTTTTTTGTTTATGTGATGTATCACATTTATTGATTTGGGAATATTGTACCAGCCTTGCATCCCTGGAATAAATCCCATTTGGTCATGGTGTATAACCTTATTAATATATTGCTGGATCCAATTTGCTAAAATTTTATTGAGGATTTTAACATCTATGTTCATCAAGCATACTGGCCTGTAATTTTCTTTGTAGTGTCTTTATCTGGTTTTGGAATTAGGATAATTCTGGCCTCATAGAAAGAGCTTGAAAGTGTTCTTTCCTCTTGAATTTTTAAAAATAGTTTGAGGAGGATAGGTGTTAGTTCTTTGCATGTTTGGTAAAACTCCCTTGGGAAGCCATCCGGACCAGGGCTTTTGTTTGCTGTGAGGTTTTTTTTGTTATTACTGATCAATTTTATCAGTAGTTATCGGCCCCTATTCAGGCTTTCTGATTCTTCCTGATTGAGTTTAAAAGGATTGTATTTTTCTAAGAATATATCCATTTTGTCCAGTTTGTTGGAATATAGTCATTTATAGTATTTTTTTATGGTCATTTGTATTTCTGTGGTGTCACTTATTACTTCACCTCTTCTGTTTCTGACTTTGTTTATTTGGGTCCTCTCTCTTTATATATATATATAAACACACACACACACACACACACACACACACACACACACACACAATTGATTTTCCACAGAGAGGAAGGGAGAAGGATAGAGAGCTAGAAACATCGATGAGAGAGAAATGTCGATCAGCTGCCTCCTGCATGCCCCCTACCGGGGATGTGCCCACAACCAAGGTACATGCCCTTGACCAGAATCAAACCTGGGACCTTTCAGTCCACAAGCGGATGCTCTATCCACTGAGCCAAACCGGTTTTGGCATCTGTTTCTTCATGAGTCTGGCTAGGGATTCAACAATCTTGTTTATTTTTTCCAAAAACCAGCTCTTGGTTTTATAGATCTTTGGTACTGTTTTTCTAGTCCCTATGTCATTTATTTCTGCTCTGATCTTTTTTTATAAGTATTTTTCATTTTTTAAAATATATTTTTATTGATGTTAGAGAGGGAGAGAGAAAGAGAAACGTCAATGATGAAAGAGAATCATTGAACAGCTGCCTCCTGCACATCCCACATTGGGGATTGAGCCTGCCACCCAGGGGGATTGATTTCCTGGCTGGGAATCAAACTGTGACCTCCTGGTTCATAGGTCAATGCTCAATTACTGAGCCATGCCAGCTGTGGGTTTATCTTGTTTTTTGAGGTAGGCCTGTAATGCTATGAACTTCCCTCTCAGAACTGCTTTCGCTGTGTCCCATAGATTTTAAGTTGTTGTATGTTCACTGACATTTTTTTCCAGGAAATTTTTTATTTATCTTGTTGATAACCCATTTGTTGTTTAATAACATGCTATTTAACCTCCATGTGTTTGAATGTATTATAGTTGATTTCTAATTTCATCCCATTGTGGTCTGAGAAGATGCTTGATATGATTTCAATCTTCTTGAACTTTTAGAGACTTAGTTTGTGTCCTAACATGTGGTCTATCTTTGAAAATGTCCCTTGCTGAGACCAGTTTGGCTCAGTGGATAGAGCGTCGGCCTGCGGGCTGAAGGGTCCCGGGTTCGATTCCGGTCGGGGGCATGTGCCTTGCTTGCGGGCACATCTCCACAGTGGGGTGTGCAGGAGGCGGCTGATCGATGTCTCTCTCTCATCGATGTTTCTGACTTTCTATCCCTCTCCTTTCCTCTCTGTGAAAAATCAATAAAATATATTTTAAGAAAAGAAAATGTCCCATGTGTACTTTAAAGGAATGTATATTCTGCAGCTTTGGGGATGAAATGTTCTGAAAATGTCAATTCATTCCATCTGACCTAGAGTGTTGTTTAGGATCACTATTTGTTGACTTTTTGTCTAGAAAACCAGTGATGCCTGACTGCTGTGGCTCAGTGGTTGAATGTCGACCTACGAACCAGGAGGTCATGGTTCGAGTCCATGCCAGGATTGCAGGCAGGATCCCCATTGGGGTAGTATGCAGGAGGCAGCTGATCAATGATTCTCTCTTTCTTCTTCTCCCTTCCTATCTGAAATCAATAAAAATATATTAAAAAGAAAACCAGTGATGTCAGTGGGGTGTTAAGTCCCCACTATGATTGTATTGCTGTCAATATTTCACTTAAAATCCTCTAGAAGTTTTTTTTTATATATTTGGATGCTCCTGTATTGGGTGCATATCTTTACCAGATATAAGTTGTATCCTCTTATTGTATTGATCCCTTTAGTATTTTGAAGTGTCCTTTTGTGACTGATTTATTTCACTTAGCTTAATGTCTTCAAGATACATCCATGTTGTAGATGTGTCAAAACTTCTTTCCTGCCCTGGGTCCTGCCTCAGAGGAGGAGCTGCCTCCTGAAAACCCAGCAGGGCCGGCTCCAGAGCCGCTGGCTGAGACTGCTCCCTGTCACCCCTCAGAAAAACTGGTGCTGCCCCGCTTCATTGACATTTTCCTTCTATTTTCCTTCCTTTTTATGTTTTACTTTTCTTCATGCAGTTATCCAATTGTTTATTTTTTAATTATTATTTGGGATATTTTGGGATCTTTTTTTCTCTCTCTCTTCTTCTTTCTTCTTGTATGCTTTGTTTCTCCCTGGGGTGATTCAACTTCATAAATAAATAAAATTATTGTTTGTGGTTTAAAAAAAAAAAAAAACTTCTTTCCTGTCCTAGCTGGTTTGACTCAGTGGTCAGAGTGTTGGCCCAAGGACTGAAGGGTCACAGATTAATTCCAGTCAAGGGCATGTACCTCAGTTGCAGGCTCAATCCCCGGCCCTGGTTGGAGTGCATGTGGGAAGCAACCAATCAATGTGTATATGTGTATCTCTCACATTGTTTCTGTGTGTGTGTGTCTCCCGCTTACTTCCACTCTATCTAAAAACCAATGGAAGAAATAGCCTATGTGAGATTAATAACAACAAAAACTCTATCCTTTTTAAGGGTGAATAATATTTCATTGTACATACATTTTGTTTATCCATTTATCTGTTGATGGGCACTTGATTGCTTCCACCATTTGATTATTGTGCATAATGCTACTATGAACATGAGTGCACAAAAATATAAATCCAAATATGTATATGCTTTCAATTCTTTTGGGTATATATCCAGGAGTGAAATTGCTGGATCATATGGTAGTTCTTAATTCTTTGAGGAACCATCATACTATTTTCTATAATGGCTATACCATTTTACATTTCCACCAGCAGTGTACAAGAATTCCAGTTTCGCCGAAACCAGTTTGGCTCAGTGGATAGAGCCTCAGCCTGCAGACTGAAAGGTCCCAGGTTCGATTCTGGTCAAGGGCATGTACTTTGGTTGCGGGCACATCCCCAGTAGGGGGCGTGCAAGAGGCAGCTGATCAATGTCTTTTTCATTGATATTTCTAACTCTCTATCCCTCTCCTACTCCCTTCCTCTCTGTAAAAAATCAATAAAACATTTTCAAAAATAAATAAAGGGACCAATCCTACAAGAGAATATAACCCTGGTAAACATCTTGAGAATGAAGAACAAAGTTGGAGGAATCACAATACCAGATATCAAATTATACTACAAAGCCACTGTACTCAAAATAGCCTGGTACTGGCACAAAAACAGGCATATAGATCAATGCAACAGAATAGAGAACCCAGAAATCAACCCATTACACTCATTAATATTTATAAAGGAGCCAAGAGCATACAAAGGAGTCAAGACAGTCTCCTCAATAAATGGTGCTGGGAAAATTGGACAGATACATGCAAAAATAATGAAACTAAATCACCAACTTACTCCACACACAAGAATATACTCAAAATGGATAAAAGTCCTAAATGTAAGTTAGCAAACCATACAAATCCCAGAAGAAATCATAGGCAGCAAAATATCAGACATCTCTTATAGCAATATGTTTATGGATTCATCTCCTAGGGCAACGGAAACTAAGGAGAAAATAAACAAATGGAACTACATCAAAATAAAAAGTTTCTGCACAGCAAAAGAAACCATCAACAAAACCAAAATGGATCCCACTATATGAGAAAACATATTTGGCAATGATACATCTGCTAAAGGGTTAATATCCAAAATATATAAGGAATTTATACAACTTAACAAAAGGAATTAAAAAATGGGCAAAGGACCTAAATAGACACTTTTCCAAAGTGGACATACAGATGGCCAAGAGACATATGACAAAATGCTGAAAGTCACTGTTCATCAGAGAGATGCAAATTAAAACAACAATGAGGTACCTCCCCACACCTATCAGAATGGCTACCATCAACATGTCAACAAATGACAGGTGCTGACCAGGATGCGGAGAAAACGGAATCCTTGCACACTGCTGGTGGGAATGCAGACTGGTGCAGCCACTATGGAAAACAGTATGGAGTTTCCTCAAAAAACTAAATATGGAACTGCCATTTGACCCAGTGATCCCACTTCTAGGAATATACTAGTATCCTAAGAAACCCAAAATACCAATCAGAAAGAATTTATTCACCCCTATGTTCATAGCAGCACATTTTACAATAGCTAAGTTCTATAAACAGCCCAAGTGCCCATTACTAGATGAGTGGATGAAAAAGTTGTGGTACATTTATACCATGGAATACTATGCATCAGTAAAAAAAAAAAAAAAAAAAGAAGAAGAAGAATCTCTTACCCTATGAGACAGCATGGAGGGACCTGGAGAGCATCATGCTAAGATAAATCAGTCAGTCAGAGAAAAACAAGTATCCCATGATCTCACTCATATATGGAATCTAATCAAGATAGACTGATGAACAGAGTGGATCCAGAGACATGGGCTCATGGATAGAGCATTGGCCTGTGGACTGAAGGGTCCTGGGTTTGAATCCAGCCAGGGGCATATGCTCAGGTTGCAGGCTAGATCCCCAGTGAAGGGCGTGAGGTGGACAGTCGGTCAGTGATCCTCTCGTTATTGATGTTTCTATCTCTTCCTCTCCCTTACTCTCTAGATCAATACAATTCTTATTTTTTTGAAGAGGGGGACCCAGGCCATCCCTGTATCTCCAGTAACACCCAGGAGGAGGATCTCAGCCTGGTTCAACTACAACAACCTTTACGTTCTTAGGTAGTTTCCATCACCTGCCAGTCTGGAGTCTTCCCAATTGCATGTGATGCTGGCGAGGATGAGGGGAGGGCAGGGAGGGGAGGGTGTGGTGCAAAACCACACACATTTGAGGTAACTGTAGATTCACCTGTAGTGATAAGAAATAATAGAGATCCCCTTTCCTAGCTTCTCCCAGTGATAATTTTAAGAAATCCTTACTGGAGGATGTGTTTTTATTGACTTTAGAGGGAGGAGCGGGAAGGTGAGAAACATGATGGCTTGCCTCCCCTACACGCCCCAGCGGGATCGAACTCACCTTTTGGGGTACAGGACGATGCTCTAACCAACTGCGCCACCTGGCAGGGGTTCCCAATAACTTTGTCGAAACTATAGTATAACAACCAGAATACTGACATTGGTAAAAACCCACCAATCTTAGGCAGATTTACCTAGCAGGTGTGTGACATTCCAAAGATGAGGCTAGGAAAGCTTTGACCCAAGCGTGGCTGCTTAGCGAGCAGCTGTAACCACGGGGCTCACCCCAGGTTCCTCACGTGCCCCGCCCAGAGGTGAGCGGAGAAACTGGCGTCCAGGACGTGCGCTGCGCTGCCTGCTCACTCACATCGCTTCAGCCTGCGTTCCGGCCCTCGCCGCGGAGGCGCAAGCAGCGTGGGCAGAGCGGGGCTGGCCGCGCAGAGCCGACTCGCCCGCCTCTCGCCCTCAGCGCGGCCAGGAGGCGTGGAGGACGCAACGTGCCAATGGAGGCCTATCGGCCGGGTAGAGCCCTGCCCGGAGGGACGTGCCCCAGTCGCCAGCGCCTGAGCAAAGCGTTAGAGGCGGCTTGACTCTAGACTTGGGTCCCAACGAGAGGAGGAACGAGGACGCCAGGCCTCACCCGGGAATGGGAGTCCCTAGTGTGGGCGCTCCACGAGGTCCGCCCCGGGGCACGCCGGGAAACCGCGCGCCCGCCCCCTCCCGCACACTTTTCTTCCCCCGCTGCGCAGCCCTCGGCTGCCCCCTGCCGCCGCGGGGTGAGCCCTGCAACCCGGTCTGTCCCCGCCTTCACGCCGCCGGATTGGCTGCGCTCCGAGCCTGAGGCTCCGCCCATTTCCCCGGGTCCTTTGATCACGCGCCTCCAGCCTCTTCCGGGGCCCGGGAGCCAACCGAGGGCGTTCTTGTCTGGGCTGCAGCGGCGGGAGGTAAGGCATGGCCGGGTCGGATGGGCTGCAGAGCGCTGACACGGGTCCACGCCTCGGGGTTTCGGGGTTAGAGGATGACGGGGCCCCTCTACGCTCTTTCCAAGCCTCCCTCCCCCGGCCTGAGCCTCCCAGAGCGCTGGGAACGGCCTGATACTCTCCCCACCTCGACATGTATTCTGGACGATGTGCGTGCGACTAAGCAACCTGGCCCCACGAACACCGGGACAGGTGGTTCACACCTTGCCCTCGGGTGGAGACTCGGACGAACCAGAGTCAGGGACCGTGAGGCATCTGTGTGCAGCTGCCCAAGGACAGTCTCCTTGCATCTGTCGATGGGAGCTGAACCTCTCCTGCTTGTCAGCTCAGGCCAGGAGGGTAGGAACCTGGGCGGAGCCCTGGGTGGGGACCAGAGGGAGGGGACTTCACCTCACAGATGCAGTCCAGCCCTAACAACTTGTGTCCGCCCAGGCAGGAGACACAAGAAGAGGATGTCCAGGCTGTGTGTCCGGAATGGCACCAAGCTCGAGGAGGACACAAACAGCCTATACTGTAGCCTGAAGTGTTGGATCAGAATTGAGATGGGCTCCTTCCAGTGTGCCTACCTCATCCCCTGGGTCACAGTGCAGGACCCTATTTTTACCCGATTTCCCCATTTTGCTTCACTGCATAGGTGCTGGCAGCCCAGTACCCCAGGAAGTCTGGTCAGGAGCTGGGAACCTATATCTAATCTTTCTCCAGTTTGGAATTGCAAGTGTTTGGCCTGCTCCTGAGTTGGGCCCCATCCTGATTTGGGAATCAGAGCTGGACAGAACTAAGTCTTTGGGTCTGGACCTCCCCTAGGTGCCCCTTTACACCCAGGATTTACTGAGAGTCATTGGAAGGTTAGGGTACCGGAAAGACTCCTTTTCTCCATGCCTGGCCCAAGATTTCACCGGCTCTTGGGGAAGGCTCCTGGAGCTGGGAGTCACTCTGGCTGCAATTGATAACCTCCCTTCCTCCTCTCCAGGGAGCCCAGTGGAGGCGCCCTCCCGAGGCACTGCCCATGCTGACTACACAGTCCTCCAGCTGCCGATGTCATGAGTAACACCACAGTGCCCAATGCCCCCCAGGCCAACAGTGACTCTATGGTGGGCTATGTATTGGGACCTTTCTTCCTCATCACCCTGGTCGGGGTGGTGGTGGCTGTGGTAAGGAGCCCCCTCATTCACACATACACCCACACCTTTGCTAACTGGGGCTGGGTGGGCCTGGTCATCTGAACACAGCATGGCAAGCTGTCCTGCAGTGGGCTGTGGAGGTGGGTGGGCTGTCCAGGTTGCCCAGCCTCCACAGTACTGTCTCTGTTATAGGTAATGTATGTCCAGAAGAAAAAGCGGTGAGTGTCTCTGCCCCCAGTACTACTTCCCCCACATTTGGCTTACATTTCCTCTCCTAGGACTAGCATTCTCTGCATACATGTAAGATGGCCCTCAGCCATCCTGACACAAGCCTGAAATCTCCTACACCCCATTATTAGGTTTTCCTGCCCAAGCTCAGCTTCCCCGCTGGGGAAAGGCCCCTTTGTCCTTAGAGCCTGGGGGAGTGGAGACAGGGCGGTCAGGTGTTTAAAGCGGGGGAGAGGGGCCTGGGCTGAGCCCCCTCCCTTGCTCCCCAGGGTGGACAGGCTTCGCCATCACCTGCTCCCCATGTACAGCTATGACCCCGCTGAGGAGCTACACGAGGCTGAGCAGGAGCTACTCTCTGACATGGGAGACTTGAAGGTAAGACAAGAGCCAGCAGAGGATCTGCTCTGCTCTGCTCTCACCCCAGAAACCAGAGCCTGGTTCTGCCCTCAGCCCTCATTGGGACTGATGAGTAGTAGTAGCAAGGCCTCTCTTGCAGCGGCCTGAGCCCAGCAGTCGTTCTCCCCCACAGGTGGTGCATGGCTGGCAGAGTGGCTACCAGCACAAGCGGATGCCCTTGCTGGATGTCAAGACCTGACACCCTCACCTTCAGAACCATGGGATCCTGCTGCTTCCCCTCCCACTGCTCACCCAGCCTCCTGCTGGGCACCAGATCTCCACCCCTCCCACCCATCCCTAGTCCTTTGTGGGCTGAGCCTGCTCCCAGGCACTAAGGCTTTTTTCCTCTTGGGACGGGCAGAGCTTTGCCCTTTCTATGGGCCCCTTTAGCCCTCCATGACTTAGCTTGGGAGCTCTTCCCATGGTGATAGGGCCTGATGTATAGTCTTCAGTATACATATTTTGTAAATAAAATGTTTTGTGGTCAGAGATGATTTCAAGAGCCTTAAATTACCTCCTGGAGTGACTGCTTCCCATCCTCCTGTCTCCACCCTCAAGAGCTGGGCAGGGCAGCTCCAGAGCCACCCCCCACCCCAAACAGGTTCTTGGTTTCCATCTTCACCTTCTTCAGGCACACACACCCTACCTCTCTCCCCTGTGCAGAGACTCCAGTCCAGAAAAGGATATATTTTTATTCAAGTAACTGCAAGTAGGAAACCAGAGGGAGGGGCCCAGGCTGGGACAAATAATGGCTACCTCCTCCCCGGAGGAACGGGGAAAAGGTGGCCCTACACTCCACTGTCAACACAGGCCCTCCCCTGCTCACTCTGCTGCAGCTTCCTCTGGGGCAGAGCCCCAACTTCCCTGGGACTGGGGCAGTCGATTCCCAGCCTGCTTTGCCCCTGGCTCCTTCCCAAGAGCATCTTGGAGGGGAGTGTGGGCAGAACAGGAGGCAGTGAGGGTGAGCATTTGGCGCTGGTAGCAGCAGCAATGACAGATGTCTAAGAATGAAACATGAACAAAAAAAAACAACACAACTGTCCAGAGGTAGTTTGTGAACAGAGGAAAGATGGAACCAGAACCTTGGGGGGTGGGGAGGAGCAGGGGGTGGGAGTGGGCAAGGCTCGCTCCTTGTTAGTGCCCCATGTGGTGGGGAGGAAACTGGAGGACTAGAGTGGAAGCAGATGGGGTCAGGGGCTCACAGCCATCCTGCCTTCCCTCCTGTGCCCCAGGGGGGCGCTGTTCAGCCTAGTGCAGGGCTAGGCACCTCGTAGAAGGAAGGAAAGTGGGTGTGAGCCACACCTGGTGAGACAGACACAGATTCATTGGGTCATCTTGGAGCCAAACAACCCTATCCATGGCCACAGGTGCTGCTGCCAGGACAGTGGAGTGGGCATGTCAGAGTGAGATGGGGCTCAGGCCCCTTTAAGGCCAGGGGAGCCCTCCCAGGCCCCCTAATGGGAAGCCAGAGGTAAGAGTGGGGAAGGAACCCCCTAAACCAGGAGCCCAGTCAGCAATGCCCCCACCACCCAGGGAGTAGGGACGCAGCAGGCATGGGGTGCAGCTAAGTGGGATGTCAGCTTTGTCAGGAGGCCAGGGGAATGCATGTGGGTGTGAGAGGGTGCTGGGAATCGAGACCAAAGGAAAACTTCCCCACTCGGGCCACCAGGGCCCGGCTGGTGTGCTGTGTAGTGTGGCGGTGCAGGCGGGCGCAGGTGGGCGCAGGAAGGTGGTGGTGGCCGGGGGAGGGTGTGGGGGCAGTGGGAGCGGAGCTGTCCAGTCCCAGAAGGAAACGGCTCCTCAGGGAGGAAGCAGGTGGCACGGTCACTGCTCTTCCTCGGAGGACTCCTGCGAGATGCCCTCTTCTTCCTCCTTCTCCTGTAGGGAGGATAGGCAGGGCCATCAGCACGGGTGCCAGGCCTGGCCCTCCTCCTCCTCCACCCCCAGTTGCGGGGGAAGGAACTCAGGCCTGCTGTCCCCACCCCTCCCTGGCTCTCCAGAAGGGGGATGAGTCAGGGCTGAGTGTGTGGGTGACTCAGCAACCTCCACAGCCCAGCTTCATTCATAAAAAAGGAAGAATTTAAAAGGAGGGAAAAAAACCACACATGCTGCTCTCACAGAGCCATCCTCCCTCCCTTGCCCCGGGGCCCACGGTGGGGGACAGGGCAGAACCCAGAACAGCAGCACTGAAGCTGAAGGAAGTGAGTGAGTGGCTGGGAAGGGGAGACAGCAGCCAGGGAGAGGAAACGGGTAGGGGTGGTGGAGGGTTCAGGAGAACCAGGTGGCCTTGGCACACAGGGGTAGCTGCTGGGCTGTGGGGCAGTGGCCGAAGCCACAGGCTGACCCCAGGCCAGGGTGGGGAGGAAGGGGAAGTGTGTGGCTCAAGGGCTCACTCACGGGGCGGGAATGTCAGGACACCACGGGCTTCGGCCCCAGTGCCAGGCAAACTCCAAAACAACTTGTTTCCTGTTACTCACTCCTGGGGCCCAGCCTCCCCAGCCCTGATAGTAGTGGCTCAGCTCGAGGAATGAATGCCTCAGGGAGTTCAGGGAGCAGGTTGGGGATAGAGAAGGGCTAGGAACAGGAAGGCTGGGGAGGCTAACTCAGGGGAGCCCCCTCGAGGCAGTCTCCTGACTCGGCAAACCTACTTCCACTACCAGCTCTGGGGGCCCAGAAATGAAAGGTGCCTCTGTGTGGGTCACACCTCAGCTCCCACCCAGCACTGACCCCTCCCAGCACTGAGCTCTTTGCTGCTGCTTCCTCCCTCCCCAGGATCAGGGCAAAGACACACCTCACTCCTTCCCCCTGGGAAAGCCTTTCCTCATTTCTATGATGGGGGACAGATTAGAGGACCTCCAAGATCGCCCCTAGAAGCAGAGACAGCCTCCACTAGTGCAGGGCAAGGGTCTGTTCTGTACCTGGGAGCCCTCACTTCTCATGGGCACGTAACCCTTTAAACTAGGTGCCAGGAACCGGGCCTGGGCCAAGTGTGACAGCCACCATTCCTGACCCAGCAGGTCAGGGAGAGTGGTTTTTCCATGGTGGGTGCACAAGATCAGGTAGGCCTCACCCATTTCTCAGCACCCCACCCAGAGGGGCCAAGCCTGTATCCCCTTCACCTACCAGTTTTTTGGGTCTGCCCCTTGGTTTCCTCCCTGGAGTCGTGGTGGTTTTCTAGATGGGCAGAGAAAAAACCCAGAGTCAAAAATGTCCCCATCAGTGCTCATCCAATAATGGTGGGCTACCCTCCTCTGCTCACGGTAGCCCAGGAATCTCATCCCAGCTGGTCCAGCTGGTGATGACTGGCCACCACATTGCCCCCCTCAATATACACACACGCCCCCCACTCCCTCCTCCTCCCATGACTCAGAGGATATGAGTCGTGTCTTAGAAAAAATAAAAAACAAAACAACTTCTCTCAAAGCCTGATGCCACTGGGAAGCTGGCCTTCCCTGCTCCCTACCCCCCAGATCTAGGGGACTCCAGGATAGAAGTAACATTCTCAGCCCAGGGGCCAATGGGGATGCCCCTTCACTGTGCCCAACTCTCCTTTCTCCAGGCCAGGAATGCTGTAGGACTTCTGATTTGATTTCCCCATTGTCCCAGGCAGAACCCAGGTGCAATAGTGAGACCTCAGTCATCACTCTGCTTTCTCCATTAGCACAGACCCACTACCCACCACCATAGCCCAGGCACAGGGGCAGACTCTGGATGAGCCAGCCCTTCCCCATGCCTCCCTCTTTGCGCACTAAGATGGCCACTCCACCCCCAAGCCTCACCCGGGTCTTGGCAGCACCCTTGTTTTTGCTCCCCTTTGGTCTGCCCCGAGGTCTCTTAGGTGTTGGCACTTCGCTGGGCTCCTTCTGCAAAGACAGAGGAGGCAGTTAGACACAGATCCATCTGTCCCACCCCAACCGATTTAAGTCAGTAAGCCATAATCTCAGTCAAGAACCCACAATGGCAGGGACAAGTCACCGGGATTCAGTTGTTGGACTATCTTTTGCAAAGGCCCTTGCTTCCCTAGGACAAGAAGACCCTGAGGAAAGTATCCTGAGGGTCGACAGAGGCAGCTTTGTCCCTGTCTCAGCTCTGCCACTGACTAATCCCAAGATCTTGGGGAAGACAGACACTTCGTGCCTGCGCCTCACTTTCCTCATTTGTAAAGGGTATCAAAATTAAATTAAGGATGTAGAGTCCACAATCATTGCCCACCCTTTTCAGATAATACATGCCGCACACTTCTGGGATGCATTAGAGTAGAAAGGATGTCTCCCTTGGAGGGAGCCTCCAGCCTCTACCTGTAAACTGGCCCCCTCCAGGCTGCCTCCCAGGGAGAAGAAAGAAACCCCAGAGATCCCTGCCATTGTTGCCGCTAAAATTTTAATAAGCCTGAGACGGAATAAAAAGCTGCTGCATAATGTATAGAAGCCAGGCTGCAGAAGCAAGCAGGCACGGCTCCCCGTGGGTGGCTTCTAACCATGGTCCAGTAACCCAATACCTCTTTCTGACCCCCCACCTCACCCCAGTAACAGGCGGTAGGGAGGCCCAGGGAAGCAGACTACAAGGCTGAGGCCCCACACACTAGGCTCTGAAGAGGCAGCTGAATGCCACCACCCAGACACCTCCTAGCTCATGGCTCCCAGTCAAGATAGAACACCTCTCCACCTCGCTGTCGGGGAAGTTGGAGGCTGCGTGTGAAGGAATGGCCTCTGTCTCCTCTCTTCTTCCCTAGGAATGGGAAGGTGGGCCTTCGCCCACTGGCCATGCCTCCCAGGGTGCCCGACAGGGCAAGGCTGGAGGAAGATAGCACCAGGGTTCCAAGGGTCACTCTGCCACCCCACCACCACCACCATTTTCAACCTCTTAGGCTTCCATTTCCTTTTACAGAGCCAGGGTGAAGCCCAGCCAGGCCCACTGGCAGTGAGGCCCTGTCCTGGAGACAAGGAAGTGCAGAAACTGTCAGTAAGCACCCAGAACTTTCATTAGAGCAAATCAACAGCAATATGTGAGTTAGACCTCATGCTTGAAGATCTTAGGCTTCTTTCTCTCTCATGTTCCCAGAGTTCATCATCTTTACTCTTCTATAAACACAGGGGGCAGGACAGGTGGGAAACAAGAGCAGGTGGCCTCTGGCAGTGCAGAACTGAGGCTTGGTCCCCATTTCTGCTGGGGTCTAAGGAGGGTCTGAGAGTTGGTTGAGTGTAGGCTGTGCAGGCATGTGGGGAGGACATGCAGACAGGAATGATTCTGCACCGCTCTGTTCCTGCTTTTGCCTTCAAGATGCCTGGTACCTCCCTAGCCCAAAGGGGTAAACTGAGGCAAAGATCTGAACACCCACCTGACTCCCTACCAGTGCGGTCCCAGGACTCACCGGAGGCTGCTTTCTCGGCCTGCCCCGCCCTCGCTTCTCAGTGCCGTCCTTTTCCTGCTTAGAGGCCAAAGGCTGGCTGGACTTCGAACTCGACTCGCTCATCTTCCCTTCTCTACGGAGCAGGCAGAGGAGTGATGGCTGAGATGCTGAAGGCAGGAAAAGAGGTTTTAAACAAAACAGTTTCAGCCACCTCCTCCGCCCTCACCCCTCCCACCCTCCAAGGTACTGCAGCAAAACTGCCTGTGCCCAGGATGCCCATCCTGCTGCTGCTGCAGGGAGGAGTGAGGCTCTTTGCCCCAATCACTCCATATTTCATGTTCGGAAGGGTTCTTTTTATCCTGCCACCCCCACAGAGCCAGGGCCCCAGGCACAGGCAGCCAAACCTGGCTGAGGAGGCTGAGCAAAGGTGTAGATTTGGAGGGAGGGGGGGTGTCTTCACACCACAGGGGGCAGGAGAGGGGACTCTCTTTAGCCAGCTTCTGACCTTTCACAGAGCTCCCCAGCTCACAGGGAGCAAGGGAGGAAAGTTAAGCAGAGAAAATGAGCCTGGGCACACACCTCGCTGACAGTAGCTCAAGGCTCAGGACCTAAGTCTACCAGAACCAACCTTGACACTTCACACCAACCACAAGGCCAGGGCTGGTGTCTAGACCCCAGCAAGTTCCCTCTCTGCACTCTCCCAGGGTAAAGCCTAGGGTTCAAAGATGGGGCACAATTGGGGAACTGGGAAGGTGGTTGAACTGCAGTGGGCAAGGCTGGGGGAGGAAAAGGAGCCCACAATGGAAAGGTGGGTCTCCTTCTCTCCCCTTACCCTCATCCTGCCCACCTAGATCAGAGATCTTTCCCTTTGATCCCTGCTTAGGGGAGGGGCTTCTCTAACTGGGATGGACTCTTCTAGCTGGTCCTCTGGAGCTCTGGCAGGACTGACCCTAAAAAGCTTCTTGGTCCTTTTCTAGCATGTTCCCTCTCAGAAGCCTATTTGAGTTTGCCCAAAACCTCCCCCGGCAAGGACACCTGCACCCTGTTTCTGGGAGCCCCTTAGAGACATAAAAAGAGTGGAACAACTAATTGATCTCTCTCAAACTAATAATTAAAAAACGAAATCCTCCCCAAGTTACAGACAAGAGACTTGAGTTAGGGAAACCCATGGCTCCACCACCTCCATGTGGACCAATTCCAGAGCCCAGCAAAGCTTGGTAAAGGGTAGGCCGGGCTCAAGTGACTCCGCTTCTGGGAAAGCCCCTCAGGTTGTAAAACAGGGTAAAGGTAAGACATCTGCCTCAGCTACCTCTCTCTTCAGACCCCTGCAAAGGTCAAACCAGATTAATAGTTTTAAAATTCCTAAACAATGGGAAGTCTTCATTCAAAACGAGAACTAGAACATCTGAAAACGACTTTTCTCCTTTTCAGACAATTTCCAATGAGAAAACATTTTGCAAATTTGTGACTTTTGGAGGACCCCATCCTCAAAGCTTCAGGGTGCTCCACACAGCAGGGCTTTTTCTGGTATGTATTTTATTTTACAATATTTTAGACTTGAAGACCCTTTAAACAAGGTGGTTGGTGCTTTAGCCTGCTCCATCATCAGTGGCTTAGCCTGCTCTGTAATTACAGGCAGTAGTTAAAATCTATTACACCACAGGTCCCCTTTCAAACTAAACATCAAAATTAATCAGCTAGAGGAGTACTGGCCCCACATGTGGTCTGCTGGAGGCCCCCCTCAGAGACAGGGTTCTATTTGGGTGAAGCTGGTCCCTAATCCCAGACAGCCTGGGCTCTTGCTGGGTCTCCCTGGAAGGTGGTGTTTTCTTCTACTTCTTGCTGCTGGGGACCCTTGAGCTCACACGCATTCCACCCCAAATCCAGACCTCCATGCCTTGAATAAAGGCCTGAGGCCCTCTCTGGTGAGACCAACAAATGCTGCGTCGTCTTCCACCTGTTTCTGAACATCAGAGAGGCTTGTGGTGGAAAAGCCACTTTTAGGGCTCAATCTTAATCCTTCAATTTATAAGACCTTTTGGTCCTCAAGCATGTCCCCTTTACAGGCTGTGCCCGTACTGTGTGCTCCACAAATGCTTAGAGAGCTTGCAGGAAATCATCATGGGGCTGCCTTGTTTTACAAAAAAAGTAGTCCAGAGAACCTGATTAAGTTGCCTAAAGTCACAGCAAGTTGAAGGACAGGATGGAGTAGGTTCCTGGCGACCCCCTAGCCCGCCACTTTCCTTTCCGGCCTGGGAGGCTTAAGTCCCTGTGGCCCCCAGCTCCAACCCTCGGACCCAGCGTGACTCTGCAAGTGTCTGCGCTTGGCCATTGCAGGTCCACTGGCGGGACTAGGGGCCAGAATGCGCGGGGGGAGGGGCGCTCTAGCAGGCGCGGGAAACCGGTGCACCCCGACCGCATGCACAGCCACGCGGGTGCACCCGGCCCCACTTCCTGCCAGAGGGGGCACCCAAGCCCGCGTTGGGGCAGGAAACCTGGCGCGCGCTGGCGCGGGGTAGGGGAAGAAAGCCACCTTCCTCTGTGCCCTCTCCGCAAAATAAAGCCCCAGGAAAATAAATTGAAACGGGGAGTCGAAGGGACTAGTTCCAACAGAGCCCAGCAAAGCTGAGAAACCAGTTTGTGGGGGTGGAGGCCTGGCCCTGGGGGCTGAAGAGGCGCGCGGGCCGGGACAGAGGTGGGGTCGGGGTGAAGCCCCACACCTAGGCCCGCGCTTCGGCCTCATCTGCGGAAAGGGGTACCAGGTAAAGGCCAAGCCGGAGCAGGACCGAATTGCGGGATTCCTGCCCATCCCCCTCACTTCTAGAACTTCCCAGGCTGCGGGGGACTGCCGGCTCCCCACTCTCCCGCTGCGCCGCAGCCTGCCCCTCTCCCCGCCCCCCCAAACCACCCACTTAGGGCCCGGGTCGGGCCCGGGCTCGGGCGGGAGCGGCGGGCGCGAGGTGCATCGGGATCTGCCGGGTGCACAACTCGCGCTCGCCGCAGCCGCGCGCCCCCTCCCCCACCGCGCGCCTTTCCCGGGTCCCCGCCCCCCGCAAGGCGCCCGCGCCGCGGGGGGAAGGAGTGCAGGCGCCCTCCCCAAGCCTGCGGGCCCCGCCGCCCGCCCCCGCGCTGCGCGGCCCTCCACCGCCCGCGGCTCGCGCAGTCCCGGCCTGGGAATAAAGCTGGAGGCACGCGCTGCAGCCCCCGGCGGCTCGCTGGAGGGGCGGCGGGGGCGCGGGCGCCCCCCTCTGTCGCGGGCCCCGGGGACGACTCACCGCGAGCTCGGCGCCGGCCTGTGGTGCGCGCTCCGGGCTGCAAGAAGCGACGGTGCTGGGCGCTGAGGACCGGCCTGGCTTCGCCGCCGCCGCCGCCGCTAGTAGCAAATGCGGATCTGAAACCGGGAGAGAGCAGAGGTTCTCAGAGACCGCCGCCGCCGCGTGCTCGCCGCCCAGGCCCCCGCGGGGTATTTATGTGTCACATCCAGGCGGGGGACAAAAATATTCCCCCTCCCCCGAAGGATGGCGAGGGGCAGGAAGCTAGGCACGGCCCGTGAGCGGCCTCAGTAAATAATTTCATTAAATGATAGATGTTAAAAAAAAAAAAAAAAAAACAGAAGCCACCGGAGGGGCCGCGAACTCACGCCTTCTTGGAGCCGCGCCAGCGCCAGAAATAGCCCGGGCTCGGAGTCCCAATTAGAGGAGCACAGCCCCGGCTCAGGGGAGCTTAAAAAGAGCGACCCAGGGGCAGGGGGGACGGGCCCGCCCGCGCCAGCCGTGTCACCGAGGGGGCGGGGCCATGCAAATAAGCCCGGGGATTTAAAAGGGCGGCCGCCCGCCAGCCGCCCCGCGGGTGGGTGCTGACTCCGGGGAGGGGCACGTAGCTCCCCCGCGCCGGCGCCGCGGGCGGGCCGAGACTCCGAGGTGCCGGCCCCCTCCCCACTGTCTCGGTCTGGGGACCTGGGAGAGGACACAGAGGGGTCGTCTGGGAGCTTTTCCCGGGTTGTGGGGGAGGGTGTCCTACTCCCTGGGATGGGGTTGTCCCGGGCAGAATCACCTCTAGGGTTCTCTGGGGCTTCAGGGCCTGGTGCCCGCGGGGCGCGAGGACGTGAGAGACGGCGGTGCCTGCGAGGTCCGCGGGGGCGGGTGGAGAGTGGAGAGTTCGCGGCCTACCCGCCGCCCCCCGCGCCCAGATCGGCGGCTGGCAGACTTTCCCTGGGCGGACAGGTGTCAGCATGTACATCTCGGCGCCAACCCGCGTGTGGCTCCCTGGTGAAATACCGCTCTTAGGGAATTGAAACGTGAAACTTGTGAAATCCAGAGTTTTAATTTATTAGCGGCCGAAAGTGAACCTTAATCAAGGTGCGTCGTTAAAGCAAAACAAACGACTGGTCGGTGCAGGTACGCCCGAGGAGACGCCAGACGTGCCCTCCCACCGCTGCTCTGCCCCGTCCGCTGAGACTTTTTGTTAAACAGGAAGGCGCGAACCAGTCGTCGCCTGGGCGCACTCTGAGCGCAGGGACGGAGTCCACGCACATCAGGCCGCCACGCCGGGCGCCCTGGCGCCGGCTCAACAAAGACTTGTTGCACGACCGACAAGGAAGCCAAAGTGGGAAGATGGCGGGGAGGGCAATGGGAGAAGAAAGGGCGCTGCTGGTGGCGCTCCCTGCAGGCCGGGCCGGGGCCGTGGGGAGCGCACCTCCGCCCCTGGTCCCCGAGGCGGCCCTCCACACCTCCCGTGATGCAGGGAATTGCAATGCGGCCCAGTGACACACGGCGGTGACTCATGTTTTTCTTCCTCCCCGGTCAGCCGAGGCCCCGGCCCAGCCCCCTCCTCACGGGGCAAGCCGGCGGCGAAGGGGGTTCCAGGAAAACCCTGAGCACAGATGGAGGCGGGGTAGGGAGCCGGCGGGGCCGGCCTCCCAGTTTGAAGAATGTCTCGGGAATGTTTCCGGTGGGGGTGGGGAACCGAGGCGGGAGTGGGCCCAGCCCCCACCCGGGCAGCACGTGCTCGGCCGGGTGGGGGTGGGGCGCCGGGCGGGAAGGCACTGGGGGCCCACCGAACTGGTTACAGAGGAGGGCCGGGGCCGGAGCGGGGCCGGGGCCGGTCGGAGCTGGGAGTGGGCGGGGAGGCCTCCGGCCCGCGCGCCCGCGCCCCGCCCAGCGCCCAGGTGGAACGCACCCCCGTGAAGTCCCCAGGCTGCCCTGGAGGGAGAGGAAGTCACCGAAGGGCGGCCCGAGGGGGGAGAGGGCGGAGGGGATCGCTCGCTGGGGGAAGCTGGGGGAGGGGTGGCCTGCCCCTTTGTCTGGAGCCCTGGTGTGGGGGTGGGGCGGGTGCAAGGCGCGCTGCTCCATCTTTGTGCCCTACGCCTAGCGCGCTTAGTAGGCCGCTAGTAGACTTGACCGAATGGCAGGGAGTTGTTAGCTCCAGACCCTTCGCGGCGTTGAGTGGAAGAACGAGCCCTCCACCCTAAGGTTGCCGGCCCCTGCCAGCGGCCCAGGGCCCCCGGACTTCTAGGCCAGGCCCGGGGCTGGTGGCCAGGGAGGCCTTGTGTGGCCTGGGCCTGTCCCTGAGAGTCGGTGGGGAAAAGCGGGACTTCGTCTCCAGTGGGCTGTGGGAAAACCTGGCCAACTTTTTGGCCCACTTTTCACCAGCCGACCTGATCTTATTTTTCCCTACTCTTAATTTTCCCCTCGTCCTGATTTCCTCACTGACTTGTTTTTTACCTTGTATTATGTGTATTTTTTGTAAACCACCCCAATCCCTCTCTGGAAGGAAGCAGATATAAATAAGTTTCTAGGCAAATATTGTTTATTCTTCTCCAGGATTATCCACACCCTTGAAATCCAAATAACTCTACCACTGACCCCCCACTTGCCATGCTTCCTCATTGCAAATGCCCCCAAATTACTTTCCTCTTTCAATAAGTATTTATTAAGCAGAGGGGTGAGTGGTGGGGATTTTAAAAACAAGACTGAGTCCTTGCCCCAGTGAATTTCATGTCTAGAGGAAACACCCCAGAGTAACAATCACCTAGATGCCCGGAGGCAGAAAGCCTGGGTTCAATATTTACTGAGGGCCTTCTGTGTATAAGAACTGGCCCATGCTCTTGGGGTACAATCGGTGAGCAACATAAAGTTCCCTATGCTCTTAGTACAAAGACTAGGGGGTCAGGTGCTGAGAGACTCAGTGGGTGCTACCGGAGGAGAGGAGGTACCTAGGGGTAGTCAAGGAAGGCTTCTAGGAGAGGTGGGCTTGAGCAGGCCTCCTGATGGGATTTGGTTAGGTGGGAGGCCATGGGGAGCAGGCAGGGAAAGGAAGCTGTTCTAGGCCAGGGCCATCAACCTGATTGGTCAAGACATAGAGTTGAATTACACAGTTTTCATAAGGACAACACAGTGAGCTCAATGAGCCCCACAGACATACTCAGAAAGCGGGAGTTCAGCTCAACTTTCTTTTTCAGGACAGCTGGGCTGTTGAAATTCTTCCTGATGTATGTTAGTTCTTTCCTTGCCCTATTAAGTAGCAGGAACCTGATAATCTCCCAGTCGTGGCTTGAAATGCCGAGATCGTGGTAGGTTAGGGTGCCCCTTAGCGTTCCCTTGGAGATTCCTGTCTGACATCTCTTCAGGTATATATTTACTTACCAACTTGTCTCTGTCGTTTGCATCAACTGCAGCTCTCAGAAGAGTCGAGGTTAAAAGAGGTCCCTAAAGGCATGGGAGTCAGGTGTGACCTTGTTCTGAATTGGCCTAACGTGGATGGTAGACGGGAAGAGTGGTGGGGTAGAGAGGCGGAGAAATCATCTCACCTATTGTCCAAACCAAGATACTTTTTTTAAAATATATTTTTATTGGTTTTTTTTACAGAGAGGAAGGGAGAGGGATAGAGAGAGACATTGATCAGCCACCTCCTGCACGCCCCACACTGGAGATGTGCCCGCAACCAAGGTACATGCCCCTGACCGGAATCAAACCCGGGACCTTTCAGTCCGCAGGCCAACGCTCCGTCCACTGAGCCAGACCGGTTTCGGCAAAAACCAAGATACTTTTTAAAGTAAACCTTTTACTGATGAAAAATGTACATACAGAAAATGCACAAATCCTGTGTTCAGCTCAACACATTTTCACAAAGTGAAAACCCTTGTGTCACTGCACCCAGATCAAGCAGCTTTTATGTGGATGGAATCATGTTACATACTCTTCCGTGTTAGTTTATTTTGTTCAACATTATGTTGTAATTCATCCATGTTATTGCACGTGGTTGCGGGATGTTCATTCTCTTTGATGCCTAGTGTAAGTGTCCCACAGTTTTTATATCCAATCTGTTGAAGGGCATTTGGATAGTTTCTGTTTTGAGGCTGTTACAATGGTGCAGCCACAAATGTTCTGGACTATGTCTTGGTAACTACATGTGCACACTTCTGTGGGGTACACACCTACGAGAGGAATTCCTGGATCATAGGATATGTATGTCCAGCTATTACAGATAAGCAGGACACTTAAGAGTAAAAGGGAGCCCAACTGGTGTGGCTCAGTAGTGGAGCAGCAACCATGAACCAGTTCCATTCCTGGTCAGGGCACATCCCAGAGGGGGTGTGCAAGAGGCAGCCGATCAATGATTCTCATCATTTCTTTCTATCTCTCCCTCTCTCTTCTTCTCTAAAATCAATAGAAACAACAAAAAGAGTAAAAGGGGTTACTAGCAGTTATGACAAACAATGAGCATGAACCTGAATTGGCACATTATAACTGAGATTGACCCAGGACTATATCAACCAAGATTGACCTAGGCAAGCCAGATAGAGGGTCACGCTGGCACACAGTGTTGACCAGTCCTGGAGAGTCATCCAGCTACTAGTACATCTGGTCATCTGGCAGGATCAGGCCACCAGGCCCTGCTGACCACAAGCTCTGCTGCCAGGAAGCCTGGCACGCCTAGAGTGGGAGGAGGACCTTTTCTGCTTCCAACTTTCGAGGGAAAAATTCTCCAATAAATAGGAAGAGGCAGGAACCTTCCTGCCCCCTGCCCTGAGCCAGCTACCCACCTTGCATGACCCCAGGACACATAAGTTTTATCAACCTTCTTCAGAGCTGGAACCTAGGAAAGCTCAGCTCCTCTTCAACCTCAGGGGGAAAAAAAAGAAAGAAAAAAAAAAAGAGGTAAAGAGTTGATGAGCACCTACTAAATGCAGACTCTCAGTGTCCCTACCATTTCAGCAATACTATTGCTCCCATTTTACTGGTATTAAAACTGAGCCTTGCCTAACTGTTTTGGCTCAGTGGATAGAGCATGGACTGAAAGGTCCCAGGTTTGATTCTGGTCAAGGACATATACCTTGGTAGGTGTTATGCAGGAGGCAGCTGATCGATGTTTCTCATCAATGTCTCTATCCCTCTCCCTTCCTCTCTGTAAAAAAATTAAATTAAATTAAATTAAGTATATTTTTTAAAAAAACAGCCTAAGGGAGGTTAACTTGGGATTCTACCTCTTTCCCCTGCACTCTTCTCCTAGGCTGGGTAAGATTGTTGCCTTCTCCCAGCCTGGTGGATGGGTCCCTCTCTGCCTCTCCCCCTCCCTTCCACTCTCTAAAAATCAATGTAAAAACATCCCTCTGGCGGAAACCGGTTTGGCTCAGTGGATAGAGCGCTGGCCTGCAGACTGAAAGGTCCCAGGTTCGATTCCGGTCAAGGGCATGTACCTTGGTTTCAGGCACATCCCCAATTGGGGGTGTGCAGGAGGCAGCTGATCGATGTCTCTCTCTCATTGATGTTTCTAACTCTCTATCCCTCTCCCTTCCTCTTTGTAAAAAATCAATAAAATATTTAAAAAAAAAAAAACATCCCTCTGGTGAGGATTAATAGTAAATAAGTAAATAACATGTAAACAGTGCTATGTATTGTGTTTTCTAATTCTCCCCACTGAAAAGTCAGCTTTATTGGGGCTGGGAATTTTATGCTGTGTTCACTGGGGTTCACAATGTTCGAGCTAAAAAAAAAAAATGTGTTTGAATAAAGAATGATTAGGCCCTGCCTGGGGAGCTCAGCTGGTAGGAGTTTCATCCCAAATGAGGTGGCAGATTCGATTCCCGGTCAGGGAATATACTCAGGGTTGGATCCCTTGTTGGAGCATATACAGGAGGCAACTGATTGAGTTTTTCTCTCACAAGGATCTCTCTCTTTTTTAAAAAACGTGTTTTCATTGATTTCATCGAGAAGAAGAGAGGGGGGGGGGGAGAGAAACATCAATGATGAGAGAGAATTATTGATCTGTTGCCTCCTGGGGATCCAGCTCCCAACATGCCTGGAAATGGAATCATGACCTCCTGGTGCTGTCAACACTCAACCACTGGCGGGCTTCTCTCTCTGTCTGTTTCTCTAAAATAAAAACAAAAATGATGATAATTAGCCAAAGTGCTTTCTGTTGTCAGCAAAGGCCACGCCATAGGGAGTTGTGTGGGGGTTCTGAACTTCAAGGGAGAGAAAAGAAAGGACAAAGAACCTGGCAGATCATCACAGGAGTGACGGAGTGGCCCAGCCTGAGTGAGACAGGAATTGCACCTTACAGAAACACCTGTGTTTGTATCATTAGGCTAAAAATCGCTGGGCCATAATCATCACATGATCTGCAGACTAATTTCTAATGGATATTACTTTTGGATTAAAAAAATTTATTGGTTAACTTTAGGAAAAGGGAGAGAAAGAAAGAGCGCACACTAGAGCACACATCAATTTGTTGTTCCACTATTGATGCATTCACTGGTTGCTTCCTGCATGTGCCCTGACTAGGGATCAAACCAACCAACTTGGAGTATCAGGATGATTCTCTGAGCTGTCGCCAGGGCAGATAGTGTTACAGAGAACCGGAAGAATCAAAACAACGCTCAGAGAGTTTGGAGTTACCTTTATTACGCGTAGGTCCAGAGGAAAATGTTTCTCAAATTCTGGGCCCCCCATGCAGAAATTTCCCCTATTTATATGTTTTTACTTTCTTTGTCTCTTAAATATGGGATGTTCCCCGCCCCTTTGCAAGTTCTTAAATGGCCCCTATGTGCTGAGGCCTTGAGACCTCAACCAAAGACTTGGCCTAGTGCCAGCACTGCTAATTTTGTCCAGGGAAGGTTTAATGGCCTTTCTGAAGTGAGAATAGTCTCAATTTTCTTATTATTTAAGCAAGAAAACATTTACAGAAGCCAAATAGCAAGGTCAAAATTTCAAACAGCAATTTTTATATAAGATGGATGCTTCAATAGCACCTTCACATTTTATAATTTGCCACCAATGGTGGGTAATTGTTTTCTCTCTGGGCCTCAGGAGCTGGCAGCCACTTGGCAACCATCTTGGCCTTTGGCTGGGGCAAACTGGCTGGCTGGGTTGCTTGTTGGTGCTTGGGCAGCGGTGGCAGCTCATCAGAGTGCACTCTAGGCAAGGGTAAGATTTACACTTTGCGTGGAACAAAAATTTCCCTTTGGTCTAAGGAACCATCTAGCAATGTCTAGGGGCTCTGCAGATAAAATGCCCCCAAACTAGTTGCCTCCTCCCACTCAGGAATGGTGGGAAACACGTGCTCTTTAAAGGTGTGTAGCCCGCCGAAACTGGTTTGGCTCAGTGGCTAGAGCGTCAGCCTGCGAACTGAAGGGTCCTAGGTTCGATTCTGGTCAAGGGCTTGTACCTTGGTTGTGGGCACATCCCCGGGGGGAGGGGGGTGTGCATGCAGGAGGCAGCTGATGGATGTTTCCTTCTCATCGATATTTCTAACTCTCTATCCCTCTCCCTTCCGCTCTGTAAAAAAATCAATAAAGGGTATTTTTAAAGGTGTGTCTCCTATGGAGACCCTATCCATGTGAGCACTTGAAGAAAGTGTTAGGGGCCACGACTGTGGGCCTGTGACCATGTTCTCTGGGGGCTTAGTTTGTCTCTCCAGGCCACTGGCCCACCCAGGCTGGATGTCCATGTCAGCTTGTTAACCAGCTGTGGGACTTGGGGACTCAAGGCCTGTGGCTTCAGCCACCTGCTTGCTCCCATTCATGTCACAAAGTTTGGGAACAGACCCCAAGGCTTCAGCGAAATTCTCACATGGTCTTTGACTTCTGTGTCTCTTCTGTTCCTTGCCTGCTTTTCAAGTGGGAATACCCTGGGCTGCGGAAGGGGAACTGACCCCAGGGGCCTTCTACGTGTCCTGACTGGTTCCTTCTGCCTCTGTGGGGGGGATGCTGCTCCTCGGGGGAGATGTGTCCTGAGTCGCCCAGTGCTCGGTCCCCTCTAGACCTCCCTGAACTTATCTTCCGGCTGGGAGCTCCGTACTGGGACCCCAGCAGGTGGGGTGTTGCCCGCCTGCTCCCAGACCATATGGGACAGCGAGCCGCACCAACAAGCCCACAGGCTGGCCCGGAGTGCGGAGGTGCAAAGGAGAGCCGGCCGAGGTCCGAGGGCCGGGCCCTGGCTGGGAGGAGGTGGGCGGTAGTGGGGAGGAGCCGACGCCAGGCTGGCCTTGGTGGGAATCCTCCAGGCCTTTGTTTTCTAGACGCCACACCCGCGAGCCCCGCACCGGGGCCTAAGGGGGTCTTGGTGCTCAGCACAAACTTAGTGAATGGATGGATGCATGAGGGCGATAGGGGCTGGGGGAGGGGCACAGAAAGTAGGTGGTTGGGGGAGGAAAGGGAGTCAGTGGGGGAGGGGAGGTGGCCACTGGCGGGAGAGCGCGGGAGGAAGGAGGCGGGCGGAGCTGGGCGAGCCTGCTGGTCTGGAATCTGACTAGGAGGCCATGGCGGGGGGAGGGGCCCGCCGCCCTTTCTCCCCACCTACCTGGGCCGAAACCTTGTTGCTCCCGCTCACCCCGCCTCCCGGCCTGTCCCTCACCCCATAAATTCTTGGGGGTCGTTGTCCTCCAAGGCCTCGTCCTCACTGTGAAGTGAGTGGCGGCATCTTTGTTTTCTCTCTTACTTTCCAGGAGCTCACGCACCAGGGCTGCATCTGGAATACCTGAGCGGCCCCGGGGCGGGAGCAGTGTCAGAGGGCAAACACAGGCTGGAACACGCCCCCTCCCACCACGCCTTAGCGCTGCGGTCCGGGAAATACAGCTCCTGGGCTCTGTCTAGGTGGCCTGGCGAGTCTGGGTTTCTAGGGATGGTGGGGCGAGTGGGTGAGCTGAGAAAGCCAGGGGAGAGGAACCGTGGCAGCTGCCAGGGAAGTGCGGAGCTCCATGTGGGCAGTGCCAGGGAGGAGCTGCTGATAGGTTTCTGGGTCACCATCTAGGGAGCCCTGCCAGTTCCCGTGCTTTGGGGGTGGGGTGGGTTGAGGGGTGAGGGCAGATCTGCATCTCACAACCCTGCCGCCTCCTTTGTCTGGGACTTCCGGGCCTGCTTCCCCCTCCACCCTTTTTTTTTTTTTTAATATATTTTACTGATTTTCCACAGAGAGAAAGGGAGAGGGATAGAGAGTCAGAAACATCGATGAGAGAGAGACATCGATCAGCCGCCTTCTGCACACACCCTACCGGGGATGTGCCCGCCACCAAGATACATGCCCTTGACCGGAATCGAAGCCGGGACCCTTCGTCCGCAGACCGACGCTCTATCCACTGAGCCAAACCGGTCCTGGCCCCCCCCCCCTCCACCCTGGATGGGCCTTGATGGAGTCCCCCACCTGAGGGCCAGATTGTTCTTCCTCAACTTCCCTTGGGCTCTGAGCCTGCTGGCCTACCTGCCCTGAAAGTGGGGTGTATAAAGGAATGCAGAACCCCTCCTACAGCAATCCCTTGGCTTGGGCCTCCCTCTCCTCCACCCCTGCTCCCTGAGCTCTGTCCCCATTATCTATGAACTCGTTTTTCTGACAGTTTTGCCCTTGGTGGAGGGGTCTTTGGGGTCAGGATGACTTTCATGGCAGAAATCCTTTTCCTAGTTTCCAAAGACAGAATTCACCTTCTCAGCACTGTGAGGCTCATACCTGGTGTCCCCCCACCCTCCCTCCTTGGCAGTGGCTTGGTCCCCTACAATCCTTTTTTCCCAAGAGCTCAGTGTCCCATTACATAGTCATTGAAACTGAAGTCCAAAGAGGTTAAGTATTTTGCTGGTATAGAAACATAAAAAATGGAGGGTTTGGGAGTGGATGGAAGACTAGGCTGCCATTGGTGGCCATTAAGTGTTAGGAGTGGAGGGGATGTGACTCTGAGATTGGGAGGCTGTGCCCTGGCCACTGTGTACATTTCCCAATCCACACAGGAGAAATCATGTCCCCACTTCATAGATTAGGACATTGGGGTTCTGCAAAGTCAGGTGACTTGCCAAGGCCAATGGCAGAGCCAGGTTTAGAATATCTGTGGATCTCACTTCTCTGAATTCTGTCCCATCCACCTGGCTCTCCCTACCCATCTCGTCCCAGCCATCTCTCCCACCCCCTTATCCTGCTCTACTTGTTTCTGTTCTGTATCTTTATCTGACATCTAGACTGTGCTGCCCATTGGGGTGACCACTAGGCATAGGTGGCACCTGAGCACTCAGAATATGGCAAGTCTGGGCTGAGATGTGCTGGAAGCATGAAATCCTCACTGATTTCCAAGGTTTGTCACACACAAAATATAAAAACACTAATTTTCTGGTATATTGATTACATGTTGAAATGATAATATTTGGGTATATTGGATTAAATGAAATGTATTATTAAAGTTAACTTCCTATTTCTTCTTACCATTTTAATATGGCTCTAAGATCCCTAGCTAGTTTGGCTCAGTGGATAGAGTGTGAGCCTGCGGCCGGAAAAGTTTTAGGTTCACTTCTGGTCAAAGCCACATGCCCAGGTTGTAGGCTCGATCCGCATGCAGAAGGCAACCGATCAATGATTGTCTCTTATCATTGATGTTTCTCTCCTTTCCCTTCCTCTCTGAGATCAATTAAAAAAAAATACTAAAAATATATGGCTTCAAGAAAACCTAACATTAGATATGTGCCTACCTGCCCTGGAAATGTGCCTTCCATTCTATTTGAATTTTTCAGTGCTGGTTTAAATCCTTTGCTTATTTATTATTTATTGTTTTTTGAACCCCCACCCCCACCTCATGTCTGTTCTAGGAGGGCAGCAGTTGACATATTTTGTTCACTGTCCTTTTTGTTCACCGCCCTACTTCAGGTTTTCAGAGCCTGGTTTTATTAAAGGTGTTCAGTAAACATTCGTTTAATTGAATCCAGCGATCTGATTGCAGGTGAGTCTCAGAGGTCAGGAGAGCGTCAGGAGGGGTCTGTAGGAGCCCATGTTCCTGATTCCTCTGCCGCCCCACAGGGCTCCACAAGGTGGCCTAGTCTACCCCCAAGGAGCCCTTCTTGACACCCTCCCCCGACCCTGTATGGGTGGGTGGGTCTGGGGTCTGGAGTAGGCGCGCGACGCTGGCTGGCGCACCACCAGGCCTGGGAAGATGGGAAAGGCTGCGCGTGGAGGTGGAGGTGGAGGTGGAGGTGGAGGTGGAGGTGCAGGGACAGACTGGAGAGCCGCTGGGAACCCGGACGCTGTTTGATTGGATTCAGCCCCGCCCGGAGTCCCTACGCGCCCACCTCCGAGCCGCGCACCTGGGAGCCGGCTGAGGGCCTCGGCCGCCAGGGGCGGGGGGGTGTATTGTTGCCGGGGTTCGGTGTGGGGGTGTGTCCAGCCCAGGCTCACACAAGGTCACTGTGTCAAAGGAGCCTTCCGAACACTTTCTCTTTCTCCGAGATTCGATTGCGGCTTCGAAAGCCCCTTCCGTAGGGACTTCCCTGCGCGCCTGACTCACGCTGCCTCATGCGTGTGACTCAGGCCGGCGCCGCGCCAGCGCCACCCCCACCGCCACCCGCCCGGCCACCGAGCCTGCCGCAGGGCGGGGGACAGGCGGCGACCGGAGGCGGGGCTCAGGGACCCGTAAGGGCCGGGGTGGGGTGGGGGCTGGAGGAGGAGATTCTGAGCCCTGGGGGATGGATGACCCGTCGCAGCCGCTGGAAGAGAGGTTGAAAGAGGGAGACTGGGAAATGGGAGGAGAGAGATGAAGTGAAGGACATCGGCACTGGAGAGAGAACCAAAGGCCTTCTCGGAGGCCAGGCAAGCAGCGGGTAAGAGGCCGGGACAAGTGACAAGTGAGAGGAAGGAGGGGCAGGAGGGAGAGAGGAGCGCGTGGGTGCTGCCGCCCCTGAGCCCTGCTCACCCTGGGTAGTGGGGGCAGGGACCATCCCGAGCTTTGCGCTCACCCCCGCAGCTGGAAGCTCACAGGTCTGGCCTCATCCTCTTCCCCCCGCGGATTGGAGGTGATGATGAACAGTCGTCTCCCAAGGCTTGTTACCCACCCTTCATGCACCTCCTTACTCGCCACCCATTCTGCTCTGCCCAGGCACTGTCTGCAAGGCTGACCACTTGCCTGTCCCTGGGCCCGTTGCCAGCTGGCTTTCTGTGGGGCAGTACCTACTGGCAGGATATCTTAGAGGGGATGAGAAGTCGGGGCCTCCTTCCCCTACCCTGGCCCTGCTTTGGACTCTGGTCTGGCTGCTCTGTGTCCCTCCATGACCGCAGCTCCAGGCACACAGCATCTGCCCCTTGCCCTTTCAGCCCTCGGAGGCATGATGATTTCCGCCATCGCTGGTCTCACCACCCCTTATTGGTCCCCTTCACCCTGCCCGAACTCCGGTAAAGAGCCCCTCCATTGGAGCTTCTTGGAGGCCCTGGGGTGGGTTCCATTTCCTGCCAGGCCTGACTGCTGCACAGCAGGGGAGCTCTGAATGAATGAGCTGGTCAGGCTGGGCACCCAGTAAGTCTCCTACTATCATCCTGCTCTCTTCCAATGGAGGGGAGAGAGATAACAGAAAGAACCCTAACCAGGTGACATACTACATTAAAAAGCTCTTGGATACATATTTGCTCTCTAAATCCTCAAAGTGAGTCTGAAGCAGCTAGGGGTTATTCACTTCATTTAGATGAGAACTATGAGGTTCCTGCATCTAAGAAACAACATGCAGGAAATGAACAGTGACAGTGGACTCTTCCTTACGGGTGATAGGCCAGATTAGGGAGGAGCAGCTATCTATAATAAAAGTGTAATATGCTAATTAGACCAAATGTCCTCCAGGGCGACCTTCCGGACAAAGCTGGAGCTTCAAGGGAAGCAGGATTCCTGGTGCCTGTCAGTGGCCGGAGGGAAGCCCAGGCCCCCGATGCCGGCAGCCGGGGGAAGGAAGGCCTTACTCTTGTACGAATTTTGTGCATTGGGCCTCTAGTATATATATAAAAGGCTAATATGTTAAGTGTCCAACGGTTCAACCAGTATCAATGATGCACACTGACCACTTAGAGGCAGACATTCCGACTGGTAGGTTAGCTTCCTGCTGGGGTCTGGCCTATCCCCCACTAGGCCAGACTGGCTGGACACTCCAGGAGGCCTCCTGTGGTCCCTCCTGGGCCCCAATTGTGCACCGGTGGGGTCCCTCGGCCTGGCCTCCAGGGATAGGGCCAAATCCGTGCACTGGGCCTCTGACATCGCCCAATGGTCCCAGATTGTGAGAAGGCACAGGCTAGACTGAGGGACCCCTGGTACACGAATCCATGCACCAGGCCTCTAGTGAATAATAATGATAGTAGCAGCAAAGATGTCTAATACCTCCCAAGCCCCAGACAGTTCTGATACTTCCTTATTAACTCCTTTAATTATACAGGAGGTGGCTACTATCCTTACTGTCTTTTTACATTGTGGTAACTGAGGCACAGAGAGGTTGAGTAACTTGTCTAAGGCCATACAGCAGAGCTGGGCTGAAGGGCAGCCAGTTTGGCTTCAGATCCACCACTCTAACCCTCTCCTAGATACTCCCTTGGGTACCTGGGGAGGGGCAAGCAGAGTGAGCACCCCTGCATTCCAGGCAGTGTCTTGGAGGAGAAAGAATTTTATGGTGACCAGCCCTGCAGCTCCTGGTACAGAGTGGGAAGAGGAAGCAGCAGAAAGTGACAATGAAGGGAGTAAATAGGAGCTGATAGGGGCGCCTTCCTGTCAGCCAGGGCGTGGACTGTATTTTGAAGGGAGCATGGGAAGTTGTAGCAGGGGGAGCAGGCTGGCATTTTATAAAGGACTACTTTAAAATGCAGGGGAAATACTGTTTTTCTCCTATCAGATGGCAAAGAGCTTTAAAATGCTCTATTGCAGTGCTGGGCAGGGGCTGGACTGACGTTTCTGGAAAGCAGCTTAGCCTGTGGAGCACTGAGGAGGGGGTCAGCCCTTGGACTTGCTAATCCCATTCCTAGGAATCTTTCCTCTGACATAAGTAGAAAAGGGGTCATAGACTATGTCCCAGAATCTGAAATTCATCTCCTCATCAATAACAGCAGTAGTAGTAAAAGGAAACAAGATACATGCCCAGCAGGTGGGAAATATTCCTTTTTAAAGCTCTTTGCCACCCATGTGGCTCAGTTGGTTGAATGCTGGCCTGTGCACCAAAAGGTCTCAGGTTTGAGTCCAGGTCAGGTTTCGGGTTTGTTCCTTCCCCAAACCAATTAAATGTTTTTCTCTCACAGCAATGTTTCTCTCTCTTCCCTTTCTCTCTCTCTAAATTCAATTAAAAAAATACTTAAAAAATAAAAAGAAAGCTCTTTGCCATTTCATAGGAGAAAAAACAGTATTTCCCTTGCATTTTTAAATTAAAAGGAAGTATCATGGAATGTTTTATAACAATATAATTTTTCAAAGTCTTAGAAGTAATAAGTGACTTCATCATGGTTGCAGGGTACAAGGTTCACATACAAAAGTCAATCATATTTTAGATGCTAGCAATGAACAACTGGAAACAACTTAAAAAGACAAAACTTTATAATAGCTCCAAAAGCAAAGAAAAAGAACAGGCAATACTTGAGCATTACTTTAACAAAACATACACAGGTATCTATGCTGAAAACTGTAAAATGTCAATGCAAGACTCAGCACAGTGCTGATGCAATTTCTCTCCACCCTGCCCGAAATGGTTTTCTAGAGCTGCCCTGACAAAGCACCACAAACCGTGGGGGTGAAACTACAGAAATTGTCTCAGCTCTGGATGCCAGAAGTCTGAGGTCAAGCAGGGCCAGCTCTCTGCAGCCTCCAGGACCTGTCTGGCCTCATCCAGATTCCAGGGGTGCCTGCTGTCCTGGGTGCTCCATGGTGTCAGCTGCAGCGCCTTCACCCCTGCCTCTGTGGTCATATGATTTCTCCTGTGTGTCTGTGCTTCTTCTCTAATGGGGACCTTGGGCACAATGGATTCAAGACCCGCCCTATTCCACTAAGACCTCATCTTACTAATTACATCTTCAGTGACCCTGTTTCCAAATAGTCATGTTCCGAGGTGATATATTAGGCTCAGCTTGGACTTCAACATGTCTTTTGGGGGACATAATTCAACCCATAAAACTGATCTATCAGTTGAACACAATCCAATCAACTCCCAACAAGAATTTTTGTAGACATAGACAAGCTGCTTCTAGAATTTATGTGGAAAGGCAAAGAAACTATAACAATTTTAAAAAAGGAGAATAACGTTGGAGGAATTATGTTATCTGATTTTAGGATTTACAACCAGACTTGCAGCAGTAATCGACTATGGTGCCCTGGCCAGGTAGCTCAGTTGTTGAGCCTTGTCCTGATGCACCAAGGTTTTGGGTTCCATCCCTGGTCAAGGCACATGCAAGAGTCAACCAATGGACAGAGGAATGGGCAATGCAAATCAATGAAACAAAATAGAGGTTCAAGAAATAGACCCACACAAATATGGCTATTTTGATTGGACAAGAGTGCAAAAGCAAGTCAATGGAGGAAGGATAGTTTTTGTCAACAAATGGTTCTGGAACAACTGAGCACCTATTACAAAAAATAAATAAATAAGTAAACTTGTCCTAAACCTCACACATTATATTAAACTTAACTGAAAATGAATCATAAATCTAAATGTAAAACCTAAAGTTAAAACATCTAGAAGAAAGCATAGGAGAAACCTCTTCATGATCTGGGGCTAGTCAAAGAGTTCTTGAACATGACTCAGCAAGACCCATGAAGAAAATTGGTAGATTAGACTTTATAAAAATCCAATCCTGGCCAGGCTGGTGTGGCTCATTGTCGGCCTGGTTTGCAATCCCATCCTAGATCTTTACTCTGGGGAAACAAAGGTTACATTCACACAAGAATGCTCACAGCAGCTCTAGAATCACCAAAAAACAGAAGCAGCCGCAGTTGGGAGAGTGAGCAAATGAACGGTGGAATACTACGCAGCAGTAAGAAGGAACCAACTCTTGCTACACACAACGATATGGATGAAAGAAGCCAGTCCCAAAAGGTTACATGCTGCATGTTTCAATTTATATGATATTCTAGAAAAGACAAGCAATGGCTATAAGAACAGAATAGCAGTTCCCAGGGCTTGACATGAGGAAAGGGATGCCTGTCGGGGGATGGCAAGAGGGAGTGTTGTGAGGATGGTGGAACTGTTCTGGATCCTGAATGTGGGGGGTGCATGTGCCTGTGCATGTAAATCCCTAGAAGTGCACACCGAAGAGCTCGCTATTACCATATAATTTGAGAACCCAACCGTGCACATCCAGTCAGATAACTAGGCGATAAAGCAAGTAGTGGTACACTCCTTCGTGAAAGAGTCCAGGTGGTGAGTATGAATGGTTACTGAACGATTCTTTGAGTTTGGCTGTCTGACAATTTTCATAATAAAATTTCAGGGAAAACTATATTCAGAATGAGCCTGTTTGTTTTGAAATCTATCTACACATGTATGTGTAGGAAGAAGATTGAAGATATCACTCCAAAATATCTCTCTGAAGGGGAAAATTGTGGTAATTTAAGTGATATTTTAAAATATTTCTGTATTTTGTATAATGTGCACATATTTTATTTAGGGAGAGTATCGGCTATATTTTATTTATTTTAAATGTCTTTTTTTTCTCACTTACGTGTGAATCCATGCTTATGCTCAAGTTCAAATAGTACAGACATATGTAGTACCCAGATATGGTGAAGGCCAGTGTACTCCCAACACTGTAAACATTCTGTGCATATCGTAAAGGATAAATCTTAAAGCGAATCTTTAGTTCTTTATTATTATGTCACTTCTAAAAAACTTACCATCTCTAACATATTTCATCCATGACCATAACCATGACCCACCAATGACAACTTTATATTTACAAGGAAGAAAACGACCTCAATTCTGTAAGTTTGAAGCAAAGAAGGTGCAATAATTTTTCCTGATTCCAAGAACTGGACCAGGAAAAAGATTTGCATCCTTGAAACATGGGGCCATCCTTCTTTGTTATTTTAAAAGATAAATTATAAATGTTTATAAATATAGAAGGTGGGCAGGGTCCACTTCTGGCTCAGCCACCAGCTCTCTCTGACTCTTCTCTGAGCTCAGCTTTCTATGTTACTTTATCACGAAGAATAAACAAACAGAAGAGATAGAAACGCCTGGTATCCAGCAGCAGTGGGTGCTGTCCACGGGCCTGGTCGCCCTCTCCCTGAGTGCTAACCCTCTATTTTTAGCTGAGCACATGGTGACCCTCAGAATAGACTGTTTCCTTATTTCTCTTATGAGATGTGGTCAGTGCAAAATAAACAACATGTTTTTATTTTTTTTTAATGTTATTAGTTGATTTCAGAGAGAGGAAAGGGGGGAGAATGAGAGAGAGACACATATCAATTTACTGCTCCACTTATTTTTGTATGGGCCCTAAAAAGAGATCAAAGCTATAAACCTGGTATCAGAAGGACATGCCGACTGCCCAGCCATGCTAAGCCAACGTGTTTAAAGGGAAGGAATGTTTTCTTTCTTTCCTCTAGTTACTCCTTTCTAATGGCTAGAGAGTGGACATGATGGCTGGAGCACAAGCAGCTAGTTTAGATCATGAGAAAGCCTGGGGAATAAAAACCGCATATCACAGAGCAGCCAGATGCCAAGAGCCCGGGTTGCTGGGACAGTGGCACGCCCTGCTTGTGCAACCCTGGACTACCTACCTGCCTCTGGCCTTCAATACTTCTGCCTGTGTAACCCACTTGTATTTTGGGGTTTTGTTATAAGACAAAGTCAGGCCGAAACGGGTGTGGCTCAGTGGATAGAGTGTCGGCCTGCAGACTGTAAGGTCCCAGGTTCGATTCCGGTCAAGGCATGTACCTTGGTTGCGGACACATCCCTGGTGGCGGGTGTGCAGGAGGCAGCTGATCGATGTCTCTCTCTCATCAATGCTTCTAACTCTCTATCCCTCTCCCTTCCTCTCTGTAAAAAGTCAATAAAATATATTTTAAAAAGAAACAAAGAAAGTCAGGAGGCTGTTTGGAGGCTGTTTCAGTAAATGAAGGGAGAGGCGACTGGGGCCTGAACCATGGTGGGAAGTGGATTTTTGAGACATTTGTCCAGGGCATGCCAAGTCCCCATACCTGAAGGACCGGACTGGGGGCTGCTGAGTGCACTGCTGTGGCGGTCAGCAGGTCTGAGCTGGAGAAAATGTGCCCAGAGAGGTGCCCACAGTCACGCAGCCAGAAGCAGCTGGCCCTGAATAGAATGTGTATCTACTGATGAGGAAGAAAATCCTCCAAAACACGGGGAGTGGGGTCAGGGGCCCAGGTGGTTCTAGCTTGGAGTTCACTACGAGACTACAGTTAAGATGTTGGCCGGTCTGCCGCCATCTAAGGCTTGGTGGGGGCTGAGAAGCCATTGACATGGTAGCTCATCACCTGGCTGCTGGCTGTGCTGGCGCCTCCCTGTGTCTCCCCCAGCCCAGAAGGTTTTACCTGAGTAAAGATCGATGCTACTTCTGGGAGTGGAGGGGAGAGCGTGATGAGTTCCAGCAAGGGTGATTGGGTTGGTGAAGAGAAAGGCTGCCCTGGCTGGCATGGCTTAGTGGTTAGTGTTGACCTGCACATTGGGGAGTTGTGGGTTCGATTCCCTGTCAAGGGCACCTCATTGGTTGCAGATCGGATTCCCACCCCTGGTTGGGGTGCATGTGGGAGGCCTCTCCCCCCCCCCCCCCCCCCCGCTTCCCCTTTCCCTTCCATTCTCTCTAAAAGAAAAAATCAATGAAAACAATATCCTCTCTCCATGGGTGAGGATGAGAGAGAGAGAGAGAGAGAGAGAGAGAGAGAGAGAGAGAGAGAGAGAGGGAGGGAGAGAGAAAGAAATGCTGTCTGTGAGGCTTGTGCCCACAGTGAGGCTCAATGAGTGCTGGGACCTGAAGACACAGAGCCGAGCTCCCAACCCTTCCCCTGCCACCCCACCCCCACCCCCGCTTCCCTGTTACTGCTAGAGGCTGGAGCTGTGGTGCCTGCTCAGCTGTCCAATGAGAGCATTAGGTCCTTATTGAGTCCTTGGGAGGCTTAAAAGAGGAAATCCAGGTAAAACACCTGATCTAGCACCTGACACATCACAATTGGCCCAAAGAAAGGTTTACGATGGTGAATTTCCTGCAATGAATTCTCCAGGGGCTTCCCCGCTGCAGAACAGTCAATCAGGCAGCCTCCATCTAACCCACCTGCGCACTCAACACAACACCCCTGCCCTCGCCCACATGCCATCCCGTCCAGTGCTTCTCCCATCTCTCCCAGCCTTCCCCGGTGGGATCTGCCTGGTGGGCTGGGCCTCTCTGGTCTCTCTTGTTTCTCGGGACTTGCCCCTGCCTTGTTCCGTGTGCCTGGCATTGCACTGGGCACAGCCGGCCTGGGTGGGAAGACTGACGCTGGAACAGTTTCAATGAGGGATTGGCTACCTTGGTTGAGAGGGAGGCTGGGGGCAGGGGAGGGCTAACTGGACTACAAGGCACAGGCAGGAGAGAGCTGAGATGGGAAGGAAGGGTGGGGAACGGAGGGTGCCTCTCTGAAGGGATGCCGGGAGCTGAGCGGTGCACAGTGTCCCTTGCCCCCTCCAGGATGTCCCATCAGCAGTGGGTGGCAATTGTGTTTTTCTCATCTGCTCACTCTAAGAGCTCAACAGTTGCCTTTGAAATTAATTGAGGATTTGAGGGTGATAAAATTCCTGCTTTTCCCTCAAATACCCGTCTCTCCAGCAGCTCTTTCAGGTGCCTGAAATGCTCTGTTGGAATCAGGTCTGGTTAAGAGCCAGTGTCTTGGGAAAGCCCTGCTCAAACGTGTGCCCCGCGAGGCCCACAGGCAGTAACAGTGCAGCCTAGTGCTGGTGAACTGAAAGGACGGCCCTTCTGCCACCATGACTCAGCCACCTGCAGCACAGCCGGGTGTGTCATCACCTGACCTCGCTCCTCCTCCGGGTCACCACCCAACCCCAAGTTCCTCCCTGGTGGTCTGGGCTCCCTCCTTAGTAATCCCACCTCAAGTAACAGCTCCCCTCGCCAAAACGTACCCCTGCGAGCGCCACCCGCTGGGCTATCCGCCTGGATGTCCTCCACGCACCCAACGCTAGGATTGCCCGGTGGCGGGGAGGAGCAACTGTGCAGGAGGGAGGTGGTGCCACACAGCCACAGAGTCAGAGCCACTTTGCTGTTAGGTGGGCAAGGTATTTCATCCACAGTTTTGGATGCAGAAGACTCCTGACTGAGATGGCTCACCCTTGCCCTGGATAAGCAAGTCCGTCTCTCAGGAGGAAGTGCCTCCCACCTGGGCTTTTGCACAGGTGGCCTCACAGTGTGTCTAGGAGGAAGGGGGTACACTGTACTGGAGCGAAATCCAGGGTACCTCACTTTGAGGCCTGGCTCAGGTACGACCTTCTGCTGCCTTGTACCGAGGTGGCCGGAGGGGAAGTGGTTCCACTGCTGGTTAACTGAGTGGCTCAGCAGTGCCATCAAGGGCTAGGCTGCTCTCAACCTTCACCCCTGCCAGGACCAAGGGTCAGCCATGCTTTTCCTCGGGGTCACAAGACGGCTGCCTGTCACCAAGCATCGTGCCTAGATATGACAACGTACAGTGAAGAAGAGAACTTTCCCAGAAGCTGCCAACAATCCATCTTCATTCTCAGTGGTCACAGTTACATCACTACTCTTCAAAATCCATTATTAGTGCAATGTTGGGAGAAAATTAGTTCTCTGTGGGTCTCTCATGTTTCTACACATCTTTCAGGGTGGTTTGTGTAGCCAACAGCCTCAGAATATAGAGTTTCCTCCAAATCACACAGCCCATTGGTTTAGTTCCTATTTGAAAAGATTTAGGTTCCCTAACTCAGGTTTTCTCTCCAGCAAGGCCACTCACTGCAGTCCAATGGCCACACCTCACTGCAAAGGATGCTGGGAAATGTAGTCTTTAGCCCATCTGAAATGTCCATTTCAATGGAAAAAGGGGCAATTGGCAGTCTCTGCCATAGTTACTCCAATAAAATTGAGGTTCTGCAAGAGAGTCAGGAAGAACATGTTGGAGAGGCAGCCCCAGTGCCTGCACAGGAGGTTGGTGCCTCGACCCCAATCTACAGCTGAAGAATTGAGTTCCAGACAAGGAAGTGTCAGGGCTGAGTCTAGAAGCCCCGTCTGCTGACTCCTGACTTCAGGTTCCGGTTTTCCTGCCTCTGCATCAGGTTGGGCCATGCCAGGAGACCTCCTCAAAATGTTCATTTCCTTGGCTCCAAAGGTCCTCTCTCCTGATGGTCACCTGATCTTTGGTTTCTTGATCTTTCACCTTTTCTTCCCAGTCTGTGCTGGCTGGAGCTATCAGGCCACCTGGCACTAAATGTCATCTCCTTCCCTTGAGCACCACCTTCCTGTCTGCCCTCTGGACCATTCTCTGTGCTCTGTATTTGTCACACTCCCATTTGGGTGTCTTCAGGCACCTAGGACATCATCACAAGCTCGAAACCAAACTCATGACGTCAGCACACTCTGAGTTCTCTTCCACTCCAGCCAATCCCAGTGAGTGTTCCAACCTCCAGCACTCTTGTCATCTTTGATGCCTTCCTTCCATATTCACTCCACCTCCACATCCCTGTGCTAGGATCACTGCTAGAGCCTTTCCAGGAAACCACTCGGCTTGCCCAGCCATTCCTTATCACCTTAAAATAGAGGTATGATCACACTATTCTTATTCTTAAATCCGTTGCTTTTAGGATAAAGACCAAAATGCTTTTTATGGTGTAGCAGAGTCACCTGCCCCTCCCCCATTATCCATTATTTTTTTCTTTAGAAAGAGAATCCCCTGTTTGTAGCGGGGCAGGCACAAGGCCATTTAAAGGAAGACTCCAGCCCTGGCTGCTTTACTCAGCAGGTAGAGTGTCAGCCTGAGGACTGAAGGATCCTGGGTTCGATTCCGGTCAAGGGCACGTACCTTGGTTGCAGTGCTCTTCTCTCTTCCTGGAGCCTCTGCTCCTGCAATCCCAGCTCAGCCTTCAAGCCTCAGCTGGATGCCACTTACTCAGGGATTCTCACCGACGGCAGTGGTACACTGCAGTATTCATACCCAGAGCAGGTGATTGTTGTTTTTAATAAGTTTTCATTGCTTTTTAGAGAGAGAGGGAGAGGGAGAGAGAAACTTCAGTGTTCCATCGGCTGCCTCCTGCACCCTTCCTACTGGGGATGGAGCCCAAAGGCTAGTGTGTGCCCTGATCAGGAATCAACCTCTGACTTCTGGGTGCATGGGAAGATGCTTAAATAACTGAGCCACATCAGTCAGGGGAGGCAGATAGTTTAAAAAAATATATCCCTTCCTATATATTATTTTCTTTTTCTTTTTTAAAAAACACATTTTATTGATTTTTTACAGAGAGGAAGGGGCAGGGATAGAAAGTTAGAAACATCGATGAGAGAAAAACATTGATCAACTGCCTGCTGCACACCCTCTACTAGGGATGTGCCCACAACCAAAGTACATGCCCTTGACCAGAATCGAACCTGGGACCCTTCAGTCCACAGTGGATGCTCTATCCACTGAGCCAAATTGGTCAGAGCTTTTTTTTTTTTTTAAATATACTTCTTTATTGATTTCAGAGAGGAAGGAAGAGGGAGAGAGAGAGATAGAAGCATCAGTAATGAGAGAGAATCATTGATCAACTGCCTCCTATTCTCCTCCTACTGGGGATCGAGCCCACAACCCGGGCATGTGCCCTTGACCAGAATTGAACCTGAAACTCTTCAGTCTGCAGGCTGACGCTCTACCCACTGAGCCAAACTGGCTTGGGCTATACAGTATCCTAGCTAATAAAAGGGTAATATGCAAATTAACCATCACTCCATCACGAAGGTGGTGGTGTCCATAGCCACAAGATGGTGGCACCCAGTCCCCTCAGCCCGGCCAGAGTCCCCCAGTCCTGGGGAGGTGGCAGCTGAGAATGGGCAGAGTGAGCATTCTGCCCTAGCACTGCAGAGGGCCTTTGGGCAGTGGGTGCAGAGGGGCCTCTGGGGAGGAGGGGTCCAGCCTGCAGTGGCTGAGCACAGGCTGGGAAAGAAGATTGTGGGCCCGCCTCCCAGGGAAGCAATGCATCTCCCTCCTTTGGAATTGGTGTGGGTCCCTCCCGGCTCCTGTGGAAGCCACAAGACTCCTATGGAAGCAGGCGGCTCCCAGCAGCGCACTGCTGTTCCTGCTGGCTCTGCAGAAGTGGCGGGCGGCGTGATGGGCTACTAGTTTTCAGTAATAATCATGCTATGCATAGTAATAGTAGCTAATAAAAATGCAATGAAATGCTCTTTCATTAAAGTCATACGTATAATCACCATAGTAAAAACAAAGTAAAATATTATAGCACAAAAAAGGAAAGGGGGTAACACTTTAAAATTATATTAATGCATTCTCTTTGGCAAAAAAGGAAATGTAGTCCTAACTGGTTTGGCTCAGTAAATAGTGTCAGCCTGCAGACTGAAGAGTCCCAGGTTTGATTTCGGTCAAGGTCATGTACCTTGGTTGTAGGCACATCCCCAGTGGGGGGTGTGCAGGAGGCAGCTGATCTATGTTTCTCTCTCAGCTGATCTATGTTTCTCTCCCTTGCTCTCTATAAAAAATCAATAAAATATATTAAAAAAAGGGAAATGTATATGCACATCCATTGTAATGATGATAATAAACATTACACTATTTGTTTTCCAGTCATCTGCAGGTTTGTCAATGACCTCATCAAAGTTATCTTTGAATATTTATGTTTAAGAAGCTTAGGCAAATTTGTTAATTTATCTTTGATCATAATTGACCAAAGAATCTTTTTTTATTAATTTTTTGGGGAAATTTTTTTTCTCATATGAAGCAATTGTTACATAGTTAGGTAAACAAACATAAGGATAAATTTAGCAGAAATTCAGAAAAAAATGAATTTCACAATAAATTCCAGAAATCACAGAACTGTCCATGTCTGTTTCTTGGGGATTGATTCTAGCAGCTTTCAAATATCTTTCCAGTTAAAAAAATGTTAAAAAGCCCCACATCGTCACATTGAACTATGCTACTAATGTTTACTTCAAACCCACGGTTTAACCGAAGGGCAGTAGGACAGGATTAGAGACACAGGTTTCCCCCAGAGGTGTGGACAATTCTGCACCCACGTGCCCCCAGGGAGCCGAGCACTGTGAGGAATGTGAGGAGTGGCTCAATGACTGGGAATTCTCCCAATTAACTTCCATGTATATCACAGTGCTTATTAGAGGATACATAATAAAAAGGTGCTAAGTTGAGACTTGACATACATAATATGAAAAGTCAACAGTGTCCTAGCTGGTTTGGCTCAGTGGATAGAGCGTTGGCCTGTGGACTAAAGGGCCCCAGGTTCAATTCCAGTCAAGGGCATATGCCTGGGTTTTGGGCTTGGTCCCCAATAGTGGGTGTGCAGGAGGCAGCCAATCAATGATTCCCTCTCATTGATGTTGTTATCTCTCTCTCCCTCTCCCTTCCTCTCTGAAATCAATAAAAACATATTTTTTAAAAAGCCAACAGTAACTGAAACAATTGTTTAGGTCTTAAACCAATAGAAAAATTTGATGGAGGAGAGGGGGGAGGATTGTGTAGAATCACTGGTACATAGTGGTAATAAAAAGCAGCCTGACTTTAATTCTTGAAAAATATTTTTATCTGGGCCAGGCTGACTTCTAGCAGGTTCTTATTGTTTAAGAGTTTGTTGCTGATGATCCCCTTCTTGTTGCCAACATCAGGGCTAATGCTCCCACCGCCTCTGGGCACAGCCTCCTCCGTACTGAATCCCTACATTGGTTTCTCTTTGAGGCACTCAACCCAAACAGTGTGTCTGCATCACAACTTTGTTACCTGCTCCCCACGGAACTGCCTGCCTCTGAAGGCTGGCCCAGTCCCGGGGGACCTCCTAGCAGTGTACCTGGCAGCCTCTAGGCCCTCAGGACATGCTGTATGTGTTGAGTGACTGTAGGTGGAGAGCCTGGCGCAGAGTAAGCGCTCAGTACATGTGGCTGGGCCGCAGCTGCCTGCACATTGTGAAAGTTGGAAGGCCAGCGCCTTCCACATCAGCAGCCAGCTGCCTCTTCGTGAAGCTTCTGCGTCTCCCTCTCCTTCTGGGACCTGGGGGTGGGGAGTACCAATTTCTTCTTCCCCAGCAGCCAGTCATCCCCAGCAGCAGTTGGGTCTCATTCATCTCTGGGGCCCCTTGGCTCCAACAGAGGGCCTGGCACAGCACAGGAGTCCTTAAGTACTCACTCAGCAGCCAGAGTTCACTGAGCACCTATTGCACACCAGGCATTTTCTTTCTAAGAAAGTTTTCTTCTCGTGAGGTTCCTAATAGTTACAGCAACTCTCCAGAGTAGGTAGGAACACTCTAATTTCACAGACGAGGAAGTGAGCCCAGAATTGTTCGATGACTTGCCCGAGATCACACAACCAGTAGGTGCAGAACCAGATTTATTCCAGGTCTATGGGGCCCCCAAACCCCTGTTCTTTCCAGACTATGGCGTGTGGGGAAGGGGTGGGACTGGGCAGGAGCTTGGACCTCAGGTTAGGCATGTTCCAGGTGCCTGGACTGACTCCTGGCCAAACAGTAATGAGCAAGCGGGAGGAAGTGGGGTTGCGGCTCCCAAGTGTGGCTGGGAGGCCTGGATTGGAGTGAGGGTGTGATTGAGTGGCAGACATGAGCTCCAATGCCAGTGATGGTTGTGCAGCCTGTGCAAGGCACAGAGTTCTTCTATCGTGGAGAATGGTAGGAGATGGGAACATCTGGTAGAGATTAGAAATACTACTAAGGCTGGCCCACAGCTGGGTGCAGGCAGAGCTGGGCGCAGGAGGTGCTCTGCCAATGGCTATGTCTTCTCCTGGTTCTCTTTCATGTTCTTTTCCCTCCTTTCCCTTTTTACTCCATGGGCCCTATAGGAGGGCACCCCGGGATAATGCTGTTGCCCTTCCCTATAGGTCAGGTCGCTCTGCACCAAAGCGGTGCCTAGGTGCTTTCCACGAGGATATGGGCTGAACCACCTCCCCTCCCCGGGTTGCTACTTAATAGACTGCAACCTGTGCACTAGGGCCTGGGGCCAGGTCAGGCGGTGTAAGGTTGAGGGGGGCCGAGGTCTGCCACAGCAGGCCACTTGGAGGCAGAGAAATGTGGCCCGGATAGGTCTGAGTTGGGGAGTCTCAGGCGGTTTCCTGGCGCCACCTCGTGGTCATGACTGACATCGCCGCGCCTGCTCTGAAAGGGGATGCTGTCGAGGGGTGCGGGGCTGGGCTGCGACTCAGCCACTTCGGGCTCTTGGACAGTGATGCTGTGAGGAATCTCCAAACCCAGTTCCTGTCTTTCAAGGGACAGTCAAGGCTCTGAGGGCCCACGGGGGTCTGAGGTGAGCAGAGGGGTGGGGAAGGAAGCAGTAAAAAGAGTCCAGCCTCGAAGGCAGGCACGGGGTGTGAGGACCCGCCCTGGGGCGAAGGAGAACGCTGGCACCCACATGGTGGCTTTATGTGCCATGAGTTGAATCCCACACCTTTCCCGAGGGTCAGGCGGGATGGCAGACACCTTTCATCCTCTGCTGATCACTGAGGACAGAGGGGAGGGCAAGGCCACCACTCGGCCTGCCATCCTCCAGACCAGCACCCCTTGTGACTGTGGAACTGGGACAAGCTCCCTGTGCCAGCCTGGCTCACCAGGGGCCTCTGGGTTCAGGCAGCTTAGATGTCCACAGTGCCACTGTCCTGGGCCCCCCAGGCCGCAGCGAGGGCAGGGCAGCAGTGTGGGCACGCTGGGCCTCACCAGACCCTCCAGGCTGCCAGAGGGCTCACAAGAGCCCAGGGCTGTCCTGGCCCCTGGAGGTGGAGGACAGTGGGAGTGACACTCAGGAGGGGGCTCTCGAACCTACTGTTCTGAGGCACCATCTCTGTGAGCCTCCAGTCCTCCAGGCGCGCCCGCTGCCTCAGACCTTCCATCTTAGCAACGCTCACTCACCCCTTTGCACACTGGCTTCCGTGACTGCAGGCTGCTGGGCACACTCTTCTCTCCACTCCTATTTTCTCCCTCAACCAAAAGAAAACTTTTGAAAAAGGCAGGATTTGCATATAAATGGTTAAAAAGGTGTTCAATATAGAAAGTGGGTGGGACCTTTCCCTGGGTGGAGGCTCCCACCGGAGGGACAGGGCCTCTTCTGGAGAGGTCGTGAGTGAGTCCTGAGAACTTGGGGCTCCCTGCCGGCCCATGGTGAGGCCTGTGTCTGGTGCTGGCAGAGTGTGGGGAGCTGGTGCCTCTGGATTTCAGCTCCCAGCGGTCACTTCTGCTAGCAGGGGCAGGTGGAGGCATAAGGGTCCCCAGCTGACCAGGCAGTCAGGCATCAGGGGTTGAGGCAAAGATGGAGAGCAGGTGGGAGTGGGGCCAGGCTGTGCCTGGCGCGTCACATGCTCTATGACCAGCACGCCCTTTATCTAGGGGCGGGCAGCCGGTTCTATTTATTTAAGACAGCACAGGAGCCTGGCTGCGATCTGGCTGTCTCCTCTGCCGGATGCCTTGCTGGGACCCCAGCCTCTCCTTGTCCACCTTCCAGAAGTCCTTGCCCCTCTGCTGGGAGGACCCGTCCTCCCTCTACCGCACGTCGTCCTTGGTTTACCCCTTCCTCCTGGTGGAGCACAGCCTCTAACTCTCTGGAAGGGCTGGGGGCAGGTCCCCACATGTCAGTTCTCTTGCCCCTGATGGCATGGTTGCTGTGGACTCGGGGTGGGGATGCACTTGTCTTCAGAATGTCCACGTGACCATGTGCCGCCTTGTTCCTAAAGTCACTGTAGAGCTCTCTGAGGCCAGTCCAGCTCCTGACCCTTTAAGGAAGATGTGACCTAGTTTTCCTCCCCGGAAGCTTGTAGAATATCTGTCTCTGTGACTTCACGTGATGGGCTCTGGGGATGGATTTTTATCCATTGAGTAGGCACCTGACTGGCTATTTAGCCTGGAAACTGATGTCCTTCAGTTCAGAGAAAAGTTCTTGAATTCTTGCCTTTTATTTTTTAAACAGCTTAATTGAGATATAAATCACATACCATACAACTCACCCATTTAAAACATACAGCTCAGTGGTTTTATGTATGTTCACAGAGTTGTGGAACCATTACCAGAGTCAATTTTAGGACATTTTTATTACTTCAACAAAGAAGCCCTGTACCTCTTAGCAGTCACCCTTCCCTAACCCCTCCTTTCCACCAGCCTTAGGCAGCCACTAGTCTACCTTCTGTGTCCATGGAGGTACTTACTCTGGACATCCATGTAAATGTGTCCATATCACATGTGGCTTGTGTCTGCTTCTTTCACTTAGCACAGGGTCTTCAAGGTCCACTCACACTGCAGATGTACCAGTGCTTCACTCCTTTCACGGCGGAATAATATCCGGTATATGGATCTCCTACTCATATTTATCCATTCATCAGGTGGTGGGACTCGAGTTGTTTCCCCTTTTTGGCTATAACGACTGGGTAATTTCTGCCCTGTTTCCCACATTGTCTGCTCTCTCCTGTGCATATCCTTCCATTTGGATCTGGACCTCCCCGAATGGGCCCTCCATTTGAGCAGGAGAGGAAAAAAATTGAAGACAGCTGGTAGGCAGAAGGAAGGGGTAGTCTGCCTCCCACCGCTTGGCAAGTGTGTGTTTAGCGGGAGTGGACATGGGAGCTTCGCAGAGCCCTGCACAGACACAGGGACCTGGCTGCTCGGAACTGGGGTGGCAGGAGTGACCCAAGCAGATGGCTCCTCCGTCAGCGCTCAGAGTGGAGACCCAGCGGCACTTGGAGAAAGCTCACCCACCCCAGGGTAGGTAATGCTCCCCTTGGAACACCCCACAATGCAGGGAATGGGCCTGGCTAGGCTCCCCATATTGCAGTTGTCCCTCCAAGGTCACCATGGAGCCTCCTGGATTGACTTGTGGGGGACAGGGTGGTGAGTGGGGCCACCGAAGGGAGAAGACCCAGCATTTTCCCTTTGCTTGTGAGTCCCTCTGTCCAAGTCCTCACACACAGGCTGGGGGGTGGGGGTGGGGGGAAGGCTCTAGTGAGGCAACTTTGCAACAAACAGGTACCTATTCCCTCATTTCCCCTCTTCGCTTTAGCAATGCCAGGGCCACAGGAAGGTCCATCTTGATACCTGAGGCCTCAAGCCAGGTTTTTCACCATCCATGGCATGGAGTTCTGGGGGCTGCCTGAGAGCTGGCGGCTGACATGCTCCCCGTGAGTGAAGACCTCACTGTGAGAAGCAGGTTTACGGGAGGGCATTCTGGGGGAGAATATGTACAGTTTTTAATTCTCACTTGAGGACATGTTTTTTTTTTTTTTTTTTTAATGATTTTAGAGAGAGAGAAAGATCAATGTGAGAGAGAAACATCGATGGGTTGCCGCCCATGCTCCCCAGTGGCGGAGAGAACTCAACCTTTGGGTGCAGGGATGACACTCCCCCCTGAGCCCCCAGCCAGGTGGGGAAGAGCAGGTAGCATCTCCACTAATATTTATATAGAGAGTAGGAGCCTAGCGAGGCCTCAACAAAATGGGATTTCTTCCTCTGGGATATTAAGGAGACCAGAGGTGAGGGGTCTGGGACTTAGGTTCCTTCCTTGCTGTTCTCCCACCCTCAACAGGAATGAAGTAACCACTCAGGTCTTACAGCCAGGAGAGGGAGAGCCATTGTTGAACAGGTTTCTGGCTCTACATTCTCTGGTCTCCACTCGACCTTGTGTCCCGAGTGATGGGTGGTGTCTGGGCTGTGCGTGCAGTAAGGGTATATGCGGGAGCGAGGATGTAGGCTTTCTAGCAGGAAATCAGGGGTCCATGATCTCCAGGAGCCTAGGCTGTGCCAGCAAGGCCTGTGGCCATTTGGGGGTGGCTGAGTCCTTGGGACATAGTTGGGAAGGGGTGTTAGAGAAAACGGGATTTCAGGCAGAGATGGAAAATGATAACCTCTCCCTGCTTCATCTGGCTCTCTTTATATATTTCAGAGAGGAAGGGAGAGGGGGAGAGAGATAGAAACATCAATGATAAGTGAGAATCATTGATTGACTGCTTCCTGTACACCCACTACTGGGAATGGAGCCTGCAACCTGGGCATGTGCCTAGACTGGGAATCAAACTGTGACCTCCTGGTTCATAGGCCAACACTCACCACTGAGCCACACTGGCTGAACTGCTCCAGCATTTTTAAAAGTTTATTTTACAGAGAGGAGGAGGTGGGGGAGAGAGTGATAGAGAGAGTTCAATCAGTGGTCTCCTGCGTGTGCCACAACTGCGGATTGAACCTGCAACCCGGGTATATGCCTGGAGCAGGCATCAAACTTGTCACCTTCTTTTTTTTATAAATATATTTTATTGATGTTTTTATAGAGAGGAAGGGAGAAGGATAGAGAGTTAGAAACCTTGATGAGAGAGAAACATCAATCAGTTGCCTCCTGCACACCCCCTACTGGGGATGTACCCACAACCAAGGTACATGCCCTTGACCGGAATCGAACCTGGGACCTTTCAGTCCGCAGACTGACGCTCTATCCACTGAGCCAAACCGGTTTCAGCAAACTTGTCGCCTTCTGGTGACACAGAGCGGCAATGCTCCAACCAACTGAGCCACCCAGCCAGGGCTGCTCTAGCATTAAAAAAAGTTAATGGTGGTAAAAAGAAGTCCATGGGAGAGAAACCAAGATGGCGGCATAGGTGAACACCTAAGCTGCTGCCTCGCACAACAATTTCAAAATTACAACTAAAAGACAGAACGGACATCATCCAGAACCACAGGAAAGCTGGCTGAGTGAAAATTCTACAACTGGAAGTAAAGAGAGGGGCTCACAGAGGAGCTGCAAAAAGCTGAGGTACGGAGACACGCTCATGGAGAGGACAGGCAGAGGAGGGTCTGGCTGGCTTCCTCTAGTCTAGCGGGAGGGAGACAGAAAATACCGACTGCATTGAACCCACTTCTGCCTGCACTGAACCCCAGCTCCAGGCGAGACTCATACGGGGAAGTCTGGACTGTTGTGAAAAGAAAGTTGTGCATGGAAACTTAGGGGATCCAAGAAAGACAGAGGTCTAGGGGCGCGAAAGTGCGCACACAGAGCACTGACTGCTGATTGTGCCTGGCTTTCTATAGCTGGAGGAAAACAGAACCTCACGACAGCACTGAAATCCAGGTCCAACTGCACTGAACTTCAGTTTTGGGCGAGACCCTGGGGACCCAGACTCATACGGGTCCCTAGAGCGCACAGAAACTCAGGGCAACCAGAAAGGCAGAGATCCGAAAGCTCGCATGCACGTGCGCAAAAGGCAGAAGTCTGGAGGCAAACGCGCATGCACAGACACAGCTAATCCTTACAACCAATTGGTTTGGAGGTTAATTTCCCCCAGTGATACCAACAACAATCAAGAATTAACTACAACAGCCAAAACTGGTTTGGCTCAGTGGATAGAGCATCGGCCTGCGGACTGAAAGGTCCCAGGTTCGATTACGGTTAAGGGCATGTACCTTGGTTGTGGGCACACCTCCAGTAGGAGGTGTGCAAGAGGCAGCTTACCGATATCTCTCTCTCATCGATGTTTCTAACTCTCTATCCCTCTCCCTTCCTCTCTGTAAAAAATCAATAAAATATATTAAAAAAAATAATTAACTACAACAAGACCATACACCCAGTTCACAAAGAGGTGCACCAAGAGTGCCCACCTCAGGTAACTGGGGAGGCGGCTCTAATGGGCGATATAGGACATTAGCACACAAAGCTACTCTACCAACTAAGGGAAGCAGTGAAAATGAAGAGACAAAAGAACAGATCACAAATGAAAGAAATGGAGGAAAACAAACGACTGGATATAGAGTTCAAAACCACAGTTATGCCAAAACCAGTTTGGCTCAGTGGATGGAGCATTGGCCTGCGGACTGAAAGGTCCCAGGTTCGGTTCCGGTCAAGGGCATGTGCATTGGTTGCGGGCACATCCTCAGTGGGGGTGTGTGCAGGAGGTGCCTGATCGATGTCTCTCTCTCATCGATGTTTCTAGCTTTCTATTCCTCTCCTTTCCTCTCTGTGAAAAATCAAAAAAATATATTAAACAAAATTTGAAATACAAAGAAGCAAAAAACACTCCACTGGAAAAGCAAAAAGCAAAAAAAAAAAAAAAAAAGTGAAGGTAGTGTAAGGAGCCTCTGGGACAACTTCAAGCATACCAACATCAAAATTATGGGGGTGCCAGAAGAAGAGAGAGAGCAAGATACTGAAAACCTATTTGAAGAAATAATAACTGAAAACTTCCCCCACCTGGTGAAAGAAACAGACTTACAAGTCCAGGAAGCACACAGAACCCCAAACTAAAGGAATCCAAAGAGGACCATACCACGACACATCATAATTAAAATAGCAAGAGCAAAAGAGAGAATATTAAAAGCAGCAAGAAAAAAACAGTTAATTACCTACAAGAGAGCACCCACACCATTGTCAGCTGATTTCTCAACAGAAACTATGCAGACCAGATGGGAGTGGCAAGAAATATTCACTGTGAATAGCAGGAACCTACAACCAAGGTTACTCTAGGAGCTTCACAGATAAGAAAAAGCTAAAGGAGTTCATCAACTCCAAACCAGTATTATATGAAATGCTGAAAAGTACTCTTTTAGAAGAGGAAGAAGAAAAAGGTAAAAAGTAAAAAATTATGAACAACAAATACATATCTATCAACAAGTGAATCTAAAAATTAAGTGAATAAAAAATCTGATGAACAGAATAAACTGGTGAATATAATAGAATCAGGGGCATAGAAAGGGAGTGGACTGACAATTCTCAGGGGGAAAAGGGTGAAAGGGGGTGCAGGGAGAGACTGGACAAAAATCATACACCTATGGATGAGGACAATGCGGGGTGGTGGTGGAGGTAAGGGCAGAGGGAGGGGTGAGAGCCAGGTGGAGGGGAGATATGGGGGAAAAAAGAGGAACACTTGTAATAATCTGAACAATAAAGACTTACTAAAAAAAAAGAAAAGAAAAGAAGTCCATGTAGTGAAAATGACCATCTAACTACCTCCAGCACCTTCTGACCACATTGCCTGCGTTTGGACAGGCCTGGGTGGGGAAGAAGGCAGCTACACACCTGCTTCCTGTCTCCCTCTGCCTAGAGCGCAGGCCGCAGGGCTCCTCTGCGCACACACAGAGAGGCCGCCAACCTCAGGAGGCGCAGGAGAGAGGGCTGGCGGCCAGCCCTGGCGCGCACCATGGGGAGCTGGGCGCTGGCGCTCAGGATGTGGCTGTAAGTACCGAGGTTCGATGCGCAGGCCCAGAGTCAGCGGAGTGGCTTTGGGCACCTGAGACCACGCAGACTCTGGTACTTCTGAGGTCCCAGGTGCCGAGGTCCCTCACCCGTCGTCCCACGTGGCAGCAAGGTTTCCTAGTCTCGGTCACGCTGTGGATCTGTGACTTCTCTTTTCTCCGTGGTCAGTTTCGCCAGATGTTTGCAGTGTAATTGGTCTTTCTGAGAGCCCACCTTTGGCTCTGTTGATTCTTTCTCCTACGTCTATTCATTTCTGTTCTTATCTGTAATCTCCTCACAGTCATGTTTTTGGGTTTATGCAGCTGTTCTTTTTCTAACTTGGATGGTAAGTATGTCGATTTTCAGCCTTTCTTGTTTGTAAAACTTTAAAAAATATGTAGATTTTTATTGATTTCAGAGAGAAGGGAGAGTGAGAGAGAGATAGAAACATCAATGATGAGAGAGAATCATTGATTGGCTGCCTCCTGCACCCCCACACTGTCCTGTAAAATGGGCTTAGTAATTAGTCAGACTGTGAAAAAGGCTGCTGGAGGACACTTTTCCTATTGTCATTTAGGAATCAAAGTTGGAACAAAGAAGTGTTTGGGTTCACATTCTAGAGAAAGTGGACATGCTGGACGGCCAACTCCTATCCCGGGCCTGTTGGAAGGTGGCTGACTGGTTCTGCGTCTCCCGAATCCTGCTGGTTCCCAGCAAGGCTGGTGCAACACCAACACGTCACTGCGAAGTCACCTGATTTCCCTGTGCCTCAGCTGGACCCACTCCCAGCCTCAGTGGTGCCCCTCCAGGGTTGTGTGAGGGTGATCCGAGACGATCCAGGACCCGGGAGGGAGTGTATGGCTCTGTTTTTACTATCGTCATTCCAACCCCTAATTGTCCCCCACCCCCCGGGCTGTGTGAGCAGGAGCCTAGGAAGCCCAGAGGAATCGCCTGAGTCAAGGGCCCAGGGGAGGAGGGCCCACTGTGGGGAGAAACTCCAGGGGCGCCTCTCTTAGGGGATGCCGGCATCTCATTCCCTGGCTGGACACCTGCTCCCTCAGTGGCCAGGCTGGTCCTCCCACATGCCCACTGAGCAGGGGGGAGAGGACAGAGGGTGGGTGAGGCAGGGCAGCCTGGGGCAAGCGAGTATCCTGTGGCCAAGTGGACCTCATAGGAAGCTGAGGGCCATTTTGCTTGTTTCTCTCCCAGGGAGGGCTGGCCATTGGGCAAGGAGCCCTCAGATCAGCAGTAGGGGGTGAGCACTGAGGAGGGAGGGGCACAGTGGCATAGGGCACTCAGTCCTGGGCACCAGCTGCACAGAAGGAAGAGGCGACCCCAGGGAGGCGATAACAGCAGAGCCAGGGAGCCCCTGGGCAGGGATGTGGCAGGAGGAGGGCCCCAGGAGGGAGGGAGGCGGTGTGAAATGAGCCCTGGAGGGGCCTGGGCTTTTGTCAGGAAGGTGCTGAGATGGTGAGAAAGTGTGGGAGGTGAGTCTGGAAGCTGGATTTGGGGGGAAATGAAAATTCTTTGTGATTGAGCCCCTCTGAGTGGAGCCACTCGGGAACCAGTGACCAGCAGGGCCTTCCTGAGTGCTCATTCTGTGCCTGGGTGCCTGGCTCAACTGGGGGCCTCTGGTGGGTGCCTGCCTCCAGGAGCTGGGAGTCAGGGTGGCCCCTGCCTTTGCTTGGTGGGATGTGTTGACACTGATGCTGAGGAGAGAGCTCCCCTGAGCAGCCCTCCCCCCAGGAAGTCCTATCCAGGGGCTGAGGAGGGTGAGCCACTAGATGGAATCGGCTGGGTATGGGATCAGGTGCCCACCTCCCTCTGTCTTCTCTCTGGAGGGTCAGGCTCAGCCAGGCTCAGCAGACAGCAAAGCCCGGGACTTGGAGCAGAGGCTGGCAGCCTGCCCAGGGCAAAGCGAGGACATGCAGCTCCCCTGGTGGCTCTGAGGCCCCGGTAGGAGATAGCAGTGTGTCCCCATATCATTGCTTTTGTAAGGCTCCCAGCTGAGCTGGACACCCAGCACAGAATGAGTCCTCAGGGAGGCTCTGCTGGTCACTGGTTCCTGCAGTTTGCTGAGTGATTGAAGGGGGACCTGTTTTAGGAGCTATTACACCTGGCGGGAAATGATTTAAAAACAACCTTTCTGAGCCTCAGTAAATGTGAGGGTCATGATATTTACCAGAAAGGGTGGTTGTGCACATAAATGAAATAGTGTAAGGGGCCAGGCATAGTGCCTGGGGCACAGAAGAATAAATGCCAGGTTATTATTGTGCCCCCTCCCTTCACACCTTCCCCAGTTCCCAGCACCTTTATAAAGAAGGAATGGGTGCAAAGGAGAAACTCCGGGTTGACCAAAAGGAGTGTCGGAGCGCACTCTGCTGGCCAATAGTGCTCAGAGGCCTAGTCGGAAACTTCCAAGTCTAGAAGAGGGGGCTGCACCACCTCCGGGTTACTCACATCCCACAGGGGCCTGCTGAGGACAGAGACCCCTCGTGGGGATGAGAGAGCAGCTCCCATCCCTATAGAGGATGCCTATGTACCACGGCAATGGCTGGGACATCCAGCCCCAAACCTGACACCTGTGTGTGAGGTCTCCTGGCTGTTGGTGTGGCTGGGGGAGGGGGGTATCAGAGGGGAGGGAGGAGGTTCCACACACACCTGCAACTCCAGGTCCCTGGTCCTGCGACTTCCCCTCTCCAGGTGCTTCCTCCCCAGCGTCTGCATTGGCCTGCAGTTCAGTGGTTAACTTCTGCCTCCCACTCCATCCTCACAGCCCAGGAAGAGGCTTTCTTTGCGCCCGGACAGCTACTTTTCAGAGGTTGAGAGATTGAGCCATGGTCGAGCTCTGTGGTGTCGGGGCTAGGATCCTGGCTCAGACCCCCATGTTCTTCACCTCTCACGGGGCCTCCCCTCGCCCCATCCACCCTGGGCTCGGCTCTGCAGTCTCTCCCATCAGCTGCTGGGCTGGCTCTTGCCCTCTTTGCTTTGCAGCCCTGAGGACTTGAGCTGGCAGAACAGAAGCCCCTCCAGCTGCTGCACAAAGGGTTCAGGAGCAGGAGGGCCAGGCCCAGGCACAGGGAGGGGGCTCCTGTTGCCTCCTTCTCCGTGGCCTGCAGATTTTCCTTCCTGTTGGGGCCCAGCACAGGAAACACCACAGTTCACATGAGCCAGTCTCTTTCTCTCTCTCTCTTAAAAAAAAAAGTATCCTATATAATAAAAGAGTAATATGCAAATTGACCCTAATGGCAGAACAACTTGGAATGACTGGTCGCTATTTTGGGCATTGACCACCAGGGGGCAGACACTCAATGCAGAAGCTGTCCCCGGGTGGTCAGTGCATTTCCACAGGGGGAGTTCCACTGAGCCACAAGTTGGGCTGGTGCAGTGGTGGTGGTGGGAGCCTCTCCCGCCTCTTTGGCAGTGCTAAGGATGTCTGACTGGCTTAAGCTGGCAGGTGGATATCTCCCAAGGTGTCTTGGACTGCGAGAGGGCACCTCTCCACACTAGTGCATGAATTTTTATGCACCGGACCTCTAATATGTATATATGTGTGTGTATGTGTATGTATGCATGTACATAAACACACACACACACACACACACACACACACACACACACACACATACACACACACAAGTGGTTCGGTGCATGGGCAGGGGATGTTCCTCGCCCTGGCCTGCACCCTCTCCAATCTGGGACTCCTCAAAGGATGTTCTACTGCTGGTTTACAGGGATCAGGCCTAAACCAGCAGTCGGACATCCTTCTCACAATCCGGGACTGCTGGCTCTTAACTGCTCACTTGCCTGCCTGCCTACCTGATTGTCCCTAACCACTCTGCCTGCTGGCCTGCTCACCCCCAACTGCCCTCTGCCAACGGCCTGCTTACCCCCAAATGCCCCCCCTACCAGCCTGATCACCCCCAACTGTCCTCTGTGGCAGAGTGCTCACCCCAACTGCCCCCAGCTGGCCTGCTCGCCCACATCTGCCCTCCCCACTGGCCTGCTCGCCCTCAACTGCCCCCCTGCTGGCCTGTTTATTTCAAACTGCCCCCTCACTGTCCTGATCACCTCCAACTGACCCCCACTGACAGCCTGCTTGCCCCCAACTGGACCCCTGCTGGTCTTCTTACCCCCAATGACCCCACCCCTCATCAACCCTCAACCCCTCACCCACAACTGCCTTCCCCTCTTGGTCTCTAAGTACCTCTACCTCGGCCCCACCACTATGGCTTTGTCTAGAAGAACGTCGGGAAGGTCTCCTGGAAGGTCTCCCAGTCTAATTAGCATACAGTGGTACCTCGAGATACGAGTTTAATTCGTTCCGTAACCTTGAGGTGTGGGAAACTATGTGATGCTCGAGTCGCAGTAAACTGGTGGGTCGTGTGCAGCCGGCCAATCCGCGTGATTACTCCTATCTCAAATGTTGCTCGTATTTCAAAGCAAAAATTGCTCGCTCGGGCACTCGTATCTCGAGGTACCACTGTACTTCTCTTTTATTAGTATAGATAGAGGCCTGGTGCATGGGTGAGGGCTGGCTGGTTTGCCCTAAAGGGTGTTCTGGATCAGGGTGGAGGTCCCCCTGGGCTGCCTGGCCAGCTTGGGTGAAGAGCTGAGGGCTGTTTTCAGGCTGGCCGTGGCCCTCGGCTACCCAAGCTCCTAGCCCTTCCTTTTTCCTTTTCTTTTTTCAGCGCCTCCTTGAGTGGAATCCGGGGCCGGCTGGAAGCAAGTATCTGGGATTTATTTATCTTCTATAATTGAAACTTTATAGCCTTGGCTTGCCAAGATGGGCAGGAAGCTCGGCTTCCTCCATCTCTGGGGGCAACCCAAGCCTCCTGCTCACTCCAGCTCCCTGGCTGCCACCATTTTGGTTGGGTTAATTTGCATACTCACTGGTTGGCTGGTGGATGTAGCAGAGGTACAGTCAATTTGCATGTTTCTCTTTTATTAGAGAAGGTATTGATTTCTGAGAGGAAGGGAGAGGGAGAGAGAGAGAGAAACATCAATGATGAGAGAATAATTGATCGATCAGCTGCCTCCTGCATGCCCCCTACTGGGGATTGAGCGCACAAGTTAGGCATGTGCCTTGACCAGAATCTAACCCAGGACCCTTCAGTCTGCAGACCCATGTTCTACCCACTGAGCCAAACCAGATAGAGCTCTCTCTTTTTTTCTCTTTTTTTAAAAAAAAATATATTTTATTGATTTTTTACAGAGAGGAAGGGAGAGGGACAGAAAGTCAGAAACATTGATGAGAGAGAGACATCGATCAGCCGCCTCCTGCATGCCCCACACTGGAGATGTGCCCGCAAGCAAGGTACATGCCCTTGACCGGAAACCAACCTGGGACCTTTCCGTCCGCAAGCCGACACTCTATCCACTGAGTCAAACCGGTCTTGGCTATTTTATTGATTTTTTTACAGAGGAAAAGAGAGGGATAGAAAGTTAGAAACATCGATGAGAAAGAGAGACATCAATCAGCCACCTCCTACTGGGGATGCGCCCACAACCAAGATATGTGCCCTTGACCAGAATCGAACCTGGAACCTTTCAGTCCACAGGCCGATGCTCTATCCACTGAGCTAAACCGGTTTCGGCTTTTTTTTTCTTGCTCACACTCATGGAAGAAAACATCAGGATTCTCTGAGGTCTGGGGTCACATCCTGGGTGGAGGCCCTGCAGCCTTCACTCAGCTTCCCTGGCATCTCTGGGCCTGAGCCTGGTGCTTCTCTGGGTTCCCAGGACTCACCCTGCACTGACAATGTCTCTGAATTCCCATCACATAGAGTTCTACGTCCTTATACTACTTCGATCCCTGGATGCATTCAGGTTCCGGAGAAGGCACCAGATGAGTGGCGCCAATTATATTACCTTGACCCCTTGACATTGATTGACCCAGCAACTGGGCCCAAGCTGAGAGTAATTCCCTTAGGGTGTGGGGAGGGAGCTTTGAAACGGATTCAAGGAGTAGAGGCCACCCTCTTTCTCTGTGGAAAGCAACAAGAATTTAAACTCAGATCTCAGAGGCCAGGAGGGTAGAACACGAGTGGTTTCTTCAGGTGATGCCCTCTGATAGTTTCCAGGGAAGTATCCTCCCTTGGTCTGATAGGACCAACTGGTAAAGGGGCGGGCCCATCAACCCAGCTGGACCAATCAGATTCTCTCCTGGAGGTTTGGCGTGTGCACAGAAATACACAGTGCGGGTTGCCCCTTCCCCCAGCAGAACTCCAAAGATGGAGATCCCTGAAGTTCCAGCTTCCTGTTCTGTTCTCCCTGAGACCTGGTTAGTCAACTGTGGCCGCCGCCCTCATTTTATAAGCTAGGAATTTCCAATAAATTCTGTCTTTCTCTCTCTTCTCCAGTGCTCTACCCCACCACAGGCACTCTTTAGTTTGAAAAATTTCACAAGTCGCAAAGTTGAAAGAATAATTCAATGAATATTCTTATTTCCTTCTCTTAGATTCACTAAGAGAAGAAAATAAGAATCTCTTAGATTCAAATATTTTGCCACATTTGCTCACATATACACATTCAAACTTTTTTGCCTTTTTGAATCATTTGCAAGTCCTCCTGGGAATGAAGACATTGTACCATGATCAAGTTATCACAGTCACCTTAAAATTTAGTGGCTAAGTCGAGACCGGTTTGGCTCAGTGGATACAGCATCGGCCTGCAGACTGAAGGGTCCCAGGTTTGATTCCGGCCCGGGGCATGTGCCTTGCTTGTGGGTACAACTCCAGTAGGAGGCGTGCAGGAGGCGGCTGATCGATGTCTCTCTCTCATCGATGTTTCTGACTTTCTGTCCCTCTCTCTTCCTCTCTGTAAAAAATCAATAAAATATATTAAAAAAAATTTAGTGGCTAAAATCAAGAACAACTATTTTATTATCTATCTTGGTTTTGTGGGTGGGTCGACTCAACCCAGTTGAGTTACTGTGGCTTGGGATCTCTCCTGTGGTTGTAGACAGATGGTGGCGGAGGCTGGAGTCATCCAAGTTTTCCTCATTTACAGGATAGGTGGTTGAGACTGCCTGTTGCTTCCTCATTGCATGGCAGCTGGGTCCCAAGAGGAAGGAAGTGAAAGCTCCCAGGTCCTTCAGGCCTGGTCTAAAAACTGTCCAGCATCACTTCTAACATATTCTCTTGGCCAAGTTGTCACAGATCCCAGGTTTAGGGGACAGAGTCCCATCTCCAGACTGGAAGAGTGTCAAAGAATTTGGAAGCTATGTTTTGACATTATCACACAAAACCATACATTAATTATCAACCCAATAGTATTACCTAAAACACAGTCTGTATTTAAGTTTGCCCCAATAATGTCTTTGGCAACAATTTTTTGTCCTTGTCTGGGATCCAAACAAGGTTTGCACTGCATTTAGTTGTCATGATTCTTTAGTGTCCTAGAACACTCCCCATGCAGTTTGTCTTTTATAATACTACCATTTTTGAAGAGTCCAGTCTTATAGAGCATCCTAAAATCCATATCTGTCTGATGGTTTTCTCATGATTAGATTCAGTTGAAAACATTTTTGACAAGAGTATTTGTTACCTAGGTGATCATATACTTCCTGCAACCATCTGGGCTGTCAGTTTGTACCTTCATTGGTGATGCTGAGCTGGATCATCTGGTTAAGGTGGGGTCCACCAGATTCTTCATGGTAAAAGTACCTTGCCCCTTTTCCAAGTTTACTGAGGTCTCAGAGTTGACTGTTCCAGGTTAACATTCCTAGCCACTTGATAGGCCCTTCAATATGTAGATCATGTTGTCTATTTCTAGAAAGTTTCTTCTCTATCTTGTGTGTGTGTGTGTGTATCATTGTTTGCTATTAGTTTTTTTTTTAAATATATATCTTTATTGATTTCAGAGAGGAAGGGAGAGGGAAAGAGATAGAAACATCAATGATGAGAGAGAATCATTGATCGGTTGCCTCCTGCCCACTGGGGACCAAGTCTGTAACACAAGCCATGTGCTCTCGACTGGATTCAAACCCGGGACCTTTCAGTCTGGAGGCTGACCTCCATCAACCAATCCAAACCAGTCAGGGCACTATTAGTTTGTTTTATTGTTTTGTTTTTCTTCTTCAAACACTCCAATTTTGTGTATGTTGGATCATTTTTATAAATCTCCTTTAACCAGCTTTCTCTGTGACACTTAAAAAAAACTTTATTGATTTTATTTTTGTTCTCTTGTCTCTTTTCATTTCTTTAATTATAGGAATGCTTCATTATATTTTCAGTTGAATTTAATTTCCATTGAGTACCTTGTATTTTAATCTTCACTTCTGAGATGATTTTGACTTTTTGTTCATTTTCTTTCCTGATTTTTGTTAACTCTCATTTCCTGCTTTCTATTTTTTTGGTCTATTTTTGTTTGATGTTTTAACATTTATGACTTAAAGTCCTTTTTATATCTCAAATGTTTGTTTAAGAATATTTAGTCTAATATTTAGAATATTTAGAGTGTTGTGTTAGAATTTTCCTCTGCTTGGTGATGTTTCTCTGGAGGAGAATTTTCATCAGCTGAAATGTTTTGATTCTCACTTTCTTATAGTAGATTTGTATGGATAATGTCGGTCCTCCCCCTACCCCTACTCATGTTGAAATATCTTCTATTTCCCTTGGCCAGCAATAATAGGCATTTGCAGACTGGGTGAGTTTTGGGTGACTTACTAGGTGTCTTAATTCAAGAAAGTCCTCTTCTATTGGTAGAGTGAAATTTTAAAAACATTGATGATGCCTTTTATTTGGAGGTGGGAGGGGGAAGGGGTTGGTGTGTCTTTTGATCTGCTGATTCTTGTTTCCTTAAGACAGTGAGCTGTACAGCTTACTCGTTTCTGTCCATTCCGCCAAGGGACACCTTTCTCTTCCAGTCACCCTTTTACCCAGAAGTGGTGCTTTTTCAAGACAGCCACTCTGGCCCTGCACATTCTCAGACACCATCTTCTCAATGCCCACAGAAGCCAGTGCTCTGATCTGCAGGGTCTCAGACCTGTTCTCAGTATTTTCTTTTTCTTTTTTTAAATATATTTTTATTGATTTCAGAGAGGAAGGGAGAGGGAGAGATAGAAACATCAACGATGAGAGAATCACTGATGGGCTGCCTCATGCATGCTCCCTACTGGGGACCAACCCAGCATGTGCCCTTGACTGGAATTGAATCAGGGACCCTTCAATCTGCAGGCTGATGCTCCATCCCCTGAACCAAACCAGCTAGGGATATTCTCAGTATTTTCTCACCAGGGCAGATCTCTTTTTCTCCAATTCTTCTTCTCTCTTTCTCTTCCCCCACTCTCCCTCTTTCTAATTTTATGTGTCTCTATCCAGGCTTTTGGCACCTTCCCCTCTTTTGCATGGAGTCTCTCCCTGACCCTCTTATTTCTGGATATAGACCTTGAGCTGTCATTTCAGATGTAGATTTCCCTACTTAGCTGTACATTCAAGTTTTTCCTGCTGTTTCCTGGTTACACTATAGGCAGGGGCAGGGGTGCCCTATTTGCATTCCTTGCTATTCTGCATGGCTTTGGGAGGATGGCAGATTTGGATTTTGGCAGCTGCCCTTATCCTAAGAAACCTGGAAACCAACCCAGATTCACTTAGCGAACTGGCAGTGACCACCAGCAAGTCACACGTCAAGTGAGGTCCTCTAATTTCATTTTATTTTTGCGTAAGTTGGCCACAGCCATCCTGTTGCTTACAACCAAAGAATTCTAGCTGTGACATCATGGTTCCTGCCCAGGCTGGAGCCGGGCTGCAGGGAGAGACAGTGAGCTGGAAAGAGAGGCGCAAGAACTTTGGAGCCCTGGTTTCAAGCCATCTTGAGGCCTAAGGGCAGATCCCGGATATAGGAACACTTCCCCCCCAGGCCTGCAGAGAAACGGCAGATTTTACTGAGCAAAAGACACTCCTACAGTGTGTCATTAGCATCCAGTTGAAGGGCAGTGCTTACAAGCCCCAGAGGACCCTTCACATCCCTTTTGGCCACGACCCCCTTCAGGAGTACACAGTGTCTGACTTTTCTCACTACAGGTCCCTCTGACCTATTTTTATACCTTGTCTGAATGGACTCACACAGAATCCCGCAGTACGCATGCTTGGGTTTGAATTTTTTTAAAAATATATATTTTATTGATTTTTTTTTTCAGAGAGGAAGGGAGAAGGATAGAGTTAGAAACATCGATGGGAGAGAGACATCGATCAGCCGCCTCCTGCACGCCCCCTACTGGGGATGTGCCCGCAACCAGGATACATGCCCGTGACCGGAATCGAACCCGGGACCTTTCAATACGCAGGCCGACGCTGTATCCACGGAGCCAAACCGGTTTCGGCGGGTTTGAATTCTTGTGTTCAATATTATGTCTACGAGTTTCTCCCACGTTGCTGCAAAGATTTGGGATGTATTTTGGAGTGGAACTGAAAGGACTTGAGATTCGCCCAGCAGCCTCGGCAGCACTTACTTCTCCGGAATCAGTCTTTCATCTGTGACAGGGCCGATGTTACGCAGCTGTCAGCGCCGCGGCTCCCTCGCGGAGCTCTGAGACCCCCCTCTCCCCAACTGGTGGGCGGAATAGGACGTAACCTGCGTCTGCGCTGGGACATCCCAGAGTCAACCACCAATCAGCATGTGCCGGTGCCCCGGGCCCCACCCCTTCCGGGCCCTCCCCTCAAAGGGCGTGTTCACTGCTGCACGTGTAGCTGTTCTCTCGCCCAGGCAGTCAGCCCAGCTGGGTCCTCCTCCTTCTTCTCTAAGCCTGGTTTTTCTATCTCGCTCCTTAGTGCGGAATAAATTTCCACTTTTACATGCCTTGGTCCCCGGCTCCCTTTTCCTGCGCCTGGAACCTCACATTTAGTGCTAAAACCCGAGAGGGTGCGAGCATCCCATTTGACTGTTCACTGTCCAGGGTGCCCCTCTCTTCTCTCCTCGTGGCTCAGGACCCTTAGGCTCCTCCCCTTGGCTCGGCAGCGTCAGCGGTAAGTCCCAGCCTGTGCCGATTCCTGGCAGTCGCTTTTCCGGCTTCTCTGCCTGTAAGCCGCAGCCCACATCAGAGATGGCCTTCCGAGCATATCCCTCTGGGGTCTTCCAGGAGGGGTTCTGGACCTGGGGAGGCAGCAGAGATGTTCCTGCCCCCTCTCGGTTCCCCGGCCTTTTGGCCTCCGTCCGGATCCCAGGAGGTAGGGGAGACGTCCCCTACTGTCCCCCGGGTTCCCTGTCCGTAGCCTTGGCTCAACGACTGGGACACTGGTCCTTAGCCTCGGCTACCGATCCCAGGTTTTGGTATGGGCAATCAAAAATCTAATTCGGATTAGGCACCTCCTCACCAATCTGGCTCAGCTAGGCCTGTCCCGGGATCTGCGTCCTAAACGCCCCATTTACTTCTGTAACGTGGCATGGCCTCGGTATGAATTGGAATGGGTCCAGCTGGCCCCAAAGAGGGACTTAACATCCTCACTGACCTCAGTAATTTCTGCCGGCAAACGGGGAAGTGGGCCTGCACTCCTGCCCCTCACTTTCCTCCTCATGTGCCACTCATCAGATCCTCCTGGCAAAGTCTTCTCCACCCCCTCACACCGGTCGCAGCCCCGTCTCTGTCTTCTGACTCTTTCGACCCAGCCGATCTTTCATCTCCACCTCTCCCGCTCCCGCTGCCCCGCCCTCTGCTCCCTCTCCCCCTCCCCCTCCTCCTCCTCCTCCACCTCCCCCTCCTCCTCCACCGTGGCTGTCCTTTTCCCAGCCAGTGGCCGCCTCGAGCCGCAAGCCCAGCAGAGGCCGCCTGCCCGCCGCCCCACCAGCTGCTCCAAACAGCTAAGTGAGATTTCTCTTTTGGTTTGTCCTTCCCTTGTGTAGCAGCCACCATGTTGGCCGCATGGCTTGCAGTTCCCTTGGGGGCCGCCATCTTCGAACAGCAAGTCCCGCCCCTCTTGGCCACATGGCCTGCTGTTCCCATGGGGGCCGCCATTTGGAACAGCAAGTCCAACCCCTCTCTTTAAATAGTTACCGAGACCTCCCACAGCCCGCTCCTGCAGGCCCACCGTGCTCCTCCTCCTCCTCTGGCCCATGGCCCGCCGCCTGCTCTGCCACCCCCTCCCCTAACGCCTTCTCAGACCCTGGTCCGAGATCCAGTGAATACGGCCTTTAAGGTTTTAATGCCCGTGAGGAGCAGTCAGAGTAAGCCCGCCTTCGACAGAAGGTGAATCTGCAAACCCAGGCCTTGGTTGCAGCTCTGAGGCCCACCGCAGCCATGCATGGTCCAAAGGGGAGTGTGCGTGGTGGGGTGCAACGAGAGGATGAACGCCACCTGGAGGAGGCAAGTGCAGAAATGAACGCCACTGGACAAAGCAGTGCCCCGGCCCCTGGCTCCAACCAAGCCCTGCTCGGCGTGCAGTAAAAGTGACTGCCCCCGGAAAAGTGACGGGCCCTCTGTGTCTCAGCGTAGGGGGGCCACCCTCCCAGGTCATAACCCACCGCTGGCCATGACTGAAGACTGAAGATGTCCAGACTTGATGACCCCCATCACCCTTGCCGAGCCCAGGTAACGCTGTCTCCTTTCTGGTTAAATAGCGTACAATACTGAAACATTAATTCCTAGACATGTTTAGAAATATTAAAGGGAAGGTATGTTGAAAGAAAGAAATTCTAAAGTTAATTGTTGATAAGAATTATAAAAGGACCCACTCACGTGGATGGTCCTGCTCCAGGGGTTCAGAGACAATCCTCATCTGTTTGGCCAGGCCTTACCCAGAGACCTCCTACAATGCTCGTTAGAACCCAGCACTCTTCTCCAGTATGTAGATGATCTCTGCAGCCCCTCCCTGGACATGTCTCAGAGGCAGACAGCTGGCCTCCTCAACTTTCTAAGGGACAAAGGACACCGTGTGTCCCCTGACAAGGTGCAACTGTCGCCCCCCCACCGTCACTTACTTGGGGATCTCTCTGATACCCAATTCCCGAGGACTGACAGCAATACGAGACCTACAGCCTCCCACTTCTGAGGAACAGATCTTGTTCTTTCTAAGGCTGGTAGGATTCTTCCACCATCGGGTCTCAAACTTTGCTCTCCTAGCTAAGCCCCTATATCAAGCTGCTAAAGAAACACCAGTAGGCCCCTCTCCTCACCCTCCCTCGTTCGCCAGGCTTTTTCTAAGCTCTGGGATGTCCTCCTGGCATCTTCCTCTCTCTCTCTCCCCCAGACATCTCTAGGTCTTTCCAACTATTTACTGATAAAAGACAGAGAAATAGCTATGGGGGTCTTCACCCAGCACCTAGGGCCAGCCTTCACCGCGTAGCCTACCTGTCCAGACAGCTTGATCCCCGGTTTAAGGGTGGCAACCCTGCCTCCGGGCTCTGGCTGCAGCGGCCGCTCTCAACAAGTTGGCCCAGAAGATCTGCCTCCAGCAACCCTTACAGGTCTTCTCCACCCACAGGCTACAGGATCTTCTGTCCCACTGATCCTTATCTCTGCTTGCCCCCTCTCGCATGCAGGAACTCCATCTCCTGTTCCTCGAGAGTCCTGACATCTCCCTGACCCAGTCCCCAGCCCTGAACCTGGCCACTCCTTCCCGCTGCCTCCACCCAAACTGCGGCAATGCACTCCTGACCCGAGGTCGTCGAGGCCCTCCCTCAACCTCGGGTGGGACTCTCAGATTTTCCTCTCTCTAATTCTGACTTAACCAAACTGCACATACCCTACTGCCCACAAATACCGGGTAAGTTCGAGAGGATCAACGGCCTCCTTAAAGACCATCTGACTAAACTCTCTAGAACAGTGGTTCTCAACCTTCCTAAGGCCGAGACCCTTGCATACAGTTCCCCATGTGGTGGTGACCCCCAACCATGAAATTTTGCTACTGTTATGCATCGTGATGTAAATATCTGCATTTTCCGATGGTCTTAGGCGACCCCTGTGAAAGGGTCGTTCTACCCCCAAAGGGGTCGCGACCCACATGTTGAGAACTGCTGCTCTAGAAATTCACAGCTCCTGGCCGGACCTCCTGCCCATGGCCCTGACTGGAATCCGGGCTACACCAAGGAGCCCCACCTTCTTAAGCCCTTTTGAACTCCTATATGAGAGACACTTCCTGCTCAACCATCATCTCCCAATGGACCCTCCTCTCCTGGCTACTTACCTTCCATACCTGCCCTTATTCGGGCAACTGTTCCGGGAACACGCTGACCCAGGCCAGAACCAACTGACCAAAGACTCCTGAGGACCAGCCCTCCAGCAGGGGGACTTGGTCCTCCTTGAGAACCTTATCCCCAGGTTGTGTTTCAGCTCCAGGGCCAGAAAAGCAGCAAAACCAGGCAAGTGATGCTGTGGCAGCCTCAGGACCAGCTTTTATCTCCCAAGTGACTCAACAGGATTGCTCTCAAGACTTCACTAACCAGTCCCTTGAGGAACTCATGCTGCTGCACCCCTTGTCCAGCACAGAAAACACCCCCTGTTTTTCACTCTCTTACCCCATGGCTCCTCCCATCATTAGGCCCACTGGTATCTATTCCTTTAATTTTGCTCTTTGGCCCCTGTCTGATGCGCTGTTTCACTAGTTTTTTGCAGAACAGAATGCAGGCGTTCACCAACCAGAAGGTGGAGAGATCTATCTGGCCTTGAATTCAGAACCTAGAGACACCTATGTCACCAGAATCCTTCAGACCCCTTGTAGACACCCCTGATGATGCCCTCCTCTCTGCAGGAAGTAGCTACAGAAAATGGACCTGCACCCCCTGACCTTGCCTAGACTCTTAATTTTTTTTTTAATATCACCAAAAGCCTGGTGGGTGGAATATGACGTAACCTGCGTCAACCACCAATCAGTGTGTGCTCAGTGTCCTGTCTACCACCCCTTCCTGTTCCTCCCCTCAAAGGCGTGCTCACCTGCTCACCTACTGCACGTGTTGCTGTTCTCTCTCTGTCAGACAACCTGGCTGGCCCTTCTCCTCCTCCTCCTCTTATCCTGGTTTTTCTATCTTGCTCATTAGTGCAGAATAAACTTGGTCTTTAAAGTTTATTCCTTTTGGTCGGCTGGTTCATGCCTTGGTTCCTCACTCCCGTTACCTGCGCTTCGAACCTTACAAGCTCCTTCAAAGGCCTGGAATAAGGCAGAGGTCCCAGACCCTCTCCCTCTCTCCACCCAGGAGTATATTTGTCACTGGGAGCACGTGAACTCCGTAGGCCCGTGTGGAACACACATCTCTCCACTGACACACACCTTGCCATTTGCACTTCCAAATTTAGAAAAGTTTCCTGAGTGCCCATGGGCCCTGCTCTCTGCTCTGTCCCTTCAGCCCCCACGCCCTGGGGAACATGGCTGTCCCATCAGTCAAAGTATAGCAGGAATGATGGGCCACTGAACCTCTCAGCCCTGCGGAGCTTCCATTGGGTTCAATCCCAGCCCTCTGGGCCTCTGAAGATGGGGGAGCATCCTATGTACCCCAGGGCTGTGGTGAGGCTGGCAGGGGCGATCCCATGGCAGAGTCTGGCACACCGTGCCTGTGCCTGGCACTGTGGTCTCAGGGATGTCTCTGGATTAGGGGGAGGTGTCAGAAGAGGTTCCCTCCCTGCTATTGGTGCAGGTGAGCCCGGCAGCACAGGAGTCTGAGGGGTGGTGGTCCAGCTGGGAAACAGGCTTGAAGAAGGTACCGCTCCCGCTTCCCCTCCTTTCCTCCCCCCGCATTTCCCTGACCCGCTGACTCCTGGATTCTGCTCAGGTGAAAGCAACCCTCTCCAGTGCCGAGCCCCAAGGTCGGGCCAGCGCGTGCAGTGAGGGCACTCGGCCACCGGGCGGCGCTGCTGCCCTGCTATGGGCGCCCAAGGCTGGCTTGTGAGGTGGGAGCGCTCTCCTGAAGGGAGGTTCCTCAGCCCCTTCTCCCTGCATTTGGGGTGGTGTGGGCCGAAGGGGCCCTTCCTCTTGCATACACCTTCGGGCCCTTCTACAGGAGCCTCAGAGAGAGAAGCGGCCACCAGCCCCACTCCTCCGCTTCTTGCCTCATCTTTCCCAGGTGCCTCGGAGCTGGACCCCTGGGTGTGTGTCAGGACCACCTAACCTTTCACCTGTGTCCACGGACCTGCCCACCAGCGGGACCTAAGAGCAGCAGCCATCTGCATGGGGCAAGGTGACCAGTGAACTGGGTCCGGGTGGTGGTTAAACTGGGCCTTGAGGGACTGCGAGGGGCTTTCTTTTCTTTAAAAAATATATTTTATTGATTTTTACAGAGAGGAAGGGAGATAGAAAGTCAGAAACATAGATGAGAGAGACATCGATCAGCTGCCTCCTGCACGCCCCACAATGGAGATGTGCCCGCAAGCAAGGTACATGCCCCCAACCGGAATCGAACCTGGGACCTTTCAGTCCGAAAGCCGACGCTCTATCCACTGAGCCAAACCGGTCTCGGCCTGCAAGGGGCTTTCTGAGTGAGAAGAAAAGGTGATTCAGCCACAGGGGTGAGAGGGAGAGTGGAGGGCCCAGGGCCTGGGGGTGGGGGTTGGGGTGAGGGTACAGGGGAGGGAGAGAGGACAGGACTCTTCTGGGCCTGGCATGGCGTACACCTCTCACCTGTCCCTCCTTATCAGGGAGGAAACTGAGACTGCAGAGGTCCAGTGACCTGCATGGCGCCCACCACCCACGGCCCACTGCCGACCATCCACCACCCACTGCCCGAGCTGCCTGCAGGCACAGGAGGCTCCCGTGGAGAAGGAACCTATAACCACGGAGCGTGTTAATTGGGGGAAGGGCCAGGGTCAGCCTCCCAGGAACATATGGGATCTTCCATGACCCTGGCTTCTACTTTTGTGTCCCCGAAGTTCCTCCTGCCTGTGCCTTCCCCATGCTGTACTCAGCCGTGCCTTCTGAGGGAAGGCCTGTGCCCTGGGAAGGTGATTTGGGGTGCTGCCAGAAGGCAGGGGACACTCGGGGCCAAACCAATGCCTCTGTGTCCCCACTAGTCCTGCATCCTGAGGGGCTGGGCCAGAGAAGTCCTGGCCCAGGGGAAAGGGGTAAGGCTGGAGGCTGGGGCTGTGCAGCCTTGGCCTGTGGCTCCCCTTTTGGACTTCAGCTGCCCTCTGAGGCCAGTGCAGGCCCTAAGATGGGAAGCGTAGAAGGGATCCCAATGGGCTGCAGGGGAGGTGCCTAGGCAGGGGGCTGGGCAGCTTTGTCCTCTGAGGCCCCATCTGCTGCTCCCTGCCACTCACCCACCTTGCTCCTGCCCAGCCCCCCTCTTCAGTGGTGGGAGGGCCTTGTACCCCTCTCCAGCTGGTTGGAGTTCTATTAATTTTTCAGTTTGATGAATTAAAGATTCTTCCTACCCTCCTTCTGATGTCCCAGGTGGGAATTAAAAACGCATCCGATCCCATCAAACGCCATTGAAATGCAGCCCACGAGGGGGAAGCGGGCGGGTGGGCTTTCCTTCCCAGCCCTGCTTTGTCCTCTGGGGGTCTGGGTGGTGGGTAGGTTTTTGTGGGCACAGGTGGAGGGTGAGGGATGTTTGTGTCATTGCTGCTGCTTCAGAGGGGGCAGGTTCTTGTGTTTGCTCAGGTTTCCGGGTGCCTGAGGAGGTGGGGGCGGGGCAGTGGCGACCCAGCCCCAGCACTGACCACCACACTCCCTTCGGGTGCTTTCAGGGTCAGGGTGGCCTCCCTGGCTCTCCCTGGGGGCGGGGGCTGCGGATACCTCAGCCTGGAGGCAGCATGAGGCCCAGGCTCCTGAGGCTCTGGGAGCGGGAGGCCCGAGGTCACGTCCAGCTTTCTGTTTTGTCGGCTGTCTAGATCCCCCTTCCTCCCAACGCTCGCTGTCCAGGAGGGTCCTCCGGAGGCCCAGGGATGCTTTATAATCCCCCCTCATTCCCTGCTTCCTAGCCCAGCCATGAGCCAGTCAGCCAGGCTGTGTGGCTTGTCTGCCCCAAGGGCCTGAGACCCATGTGGAGGACAAGAGCCACCGACACACCCTACGGCCCCAGCCACCAGCACCCCTTACACTTGGAGCCTTTCTCACTCCCATCCCCTTTCCTTTCATCCGAAGCAGCTCTGGGTGAGCAGCAGCAGCTGGGCCCACACTGACAGCAGAGGATGCTGAGGCTCAGCGCGCGGAGTGACTGGGACACATGGCCCTTGACTGCGCTGGAGGGGCCGTGCGTGCGTGCATGCGTGCATGAGTCGGGGCACGGTGCAGCGCGCTGTGGAAAGGGCTGGTGGGAGTGGACCCAGTCCAGAAGGCACTGCAGGGGGCACTCCCTTCCCACAGGCCTCTCCGATAGGACTGTTTGCTCCCTTCCTGCGCCTCGGATGCTCCGCTGGCCCCAACCCCTGCCACTCAGCCCAGGGAAGTGGCAGGCTGGCCAGGAGGCCATAGGCAGGGCAGGTGGGGCTTTTACATGCTAATAGTATTTTGACATCCAGGTGTGTGACATCCATCCTAATGGCATTTGGCTCACGGCTGACAAGTGGAGAGAGGGATGCTAAGTCATTTTAAATTGCAGTGTGGCAGAGGCTGGGAAACCTTGAGTCTTAAGAAAACAGACGGGGAGGGGAGGGAAGGAGGCGAGGAAGCCACCACCTCTCCGGGGGCAGCGGCCAGCCATTCACTTGCTTACCAAGGGAACACTTCGCGGGCACCTCCTGCTTGCTGGCCAGTCTCAGCCTGGGGTGCACCCTGGGCTCTCCGCTCTTCTAAATCCCGCTCCTCGGTCAGGGCTAAATGGCAGACCTCCCCCCGCCGACTCCAGCCTCACTGCCCCTCTCTTCCTGGCCACCCCTGGTGTCCCCTCTTCTTTTCCTTTCCCGTATCCCCTCCCTCTTCAGCCTCCAGGTGGGGACACTGAGGCTAATGGATGGAAGGGGCCATATCATCTTTCAGGCCAGGAGGCTCCAGAGCAGATGGAAGCAGCTAACGTTGACCTAAACTTACCAAGGTCTCCCATCACCTGCCCACACACAGCTCCTCCTCTGCCCACTCTGGAAGGTGGAAGAGCCAGAGACCCCAGCCTAGCCTTCACCCGTCCTGTGCCCTCATTTTGTGGAGCATCATGTTAACGCCCCTCTGTCCTAAACCTGTACCTCCTCCCTCGCCCAGCTCCTGCGCCTTGCTCCTGCATGTGGTTTCAGGGAGATGTGCTCAGGATCTGCCCCTGCGTGACCAGCCTCCCCTCTCTGTTGGCGGGTGGTGCGAGGGCATCTGGCCACTGTGCTGGGCACCTGGAAAGCGCTGGGTCCAAATGGATGATTAATGTGCATAGACCCTATCGGACGCCCCTGGGGCCATACCACTTGGGAACTTACAGGGACATAGGGTGTGAACACTGCGCATTATGCAACACACCCAGAGCTTACAGGGGCAGTATTCTGCATGCATTCCTCAGTGAAACAGACCCCCGCCCCCACCCAAGCGGGAGCGACAGCGATGCCCTTTCCCGTCAGCTTCTGCTGCTAAACGAGTTTGCAGAAAACTTATGGCCAAAGTGTGGTATTCTGAGCATTTTGGATTTTGAAACTGTGAATAAGGGATTATGGCTTTAGCCGGACACTACTTCAAGTCAAAGGTTTGAGAAAGCTCTAGTGTCCCTGGAGATTACACCTGTACAGGCCTAAAGGGGGGCAGATTCTGAGGCCCCTGTCTGTTGGGGTTCAGGTGGAGTCACTCACCTGGTGCGGCAGCCTGGAGCCCAACCTGGGGGTTCAGAGTCCCATGTCCTTAAGACTCAATGTCTCCGTGGGGTGATTCCGGGAGACAGAGTAGTGTGGACCAAAAGGGGCCACGTCCTAACCCTGACAAGCTCAGGGGAGCCTGTGGTTTCCTGGACAAAGGCCAGTCTCTACCCTACCTGAGCCGGTCTGTTCTTTTGTACCTCAGCACACCTGTCAAAGGGTGAGGTGAGCTTCCTTCCAGACCCCCCGGGCCTCTCCCTCCAGGCACAGCACCTCACTGTGACCTAGTCCCCCCCGGCGCTGGGGGGGGGGGGGGCGCACCCACCAGGACAGCACCTCAGTGTGACCTAGTCCCCCCCCCCCAAGTCTCTGTGTGCTAACCATCTGCTCACCCACCAGGCACAGCACCCTCACTCTGACCTAGTTCCCCCCCCATCTCTGTGTGCTAACCATCTTCCCCACCAGGCACAGCACCCTCACTATGACCTAGTCTCTGCCTACCCCCATCTCTGTGTGCTAACCATGCCGCCCCCACCGATGTAAAAGTAGCAAGTGACTCTCAGATTTACTTTTTATCCAGTTCCAGAGATTTCAGCCTCTTTGTTTTCTCACACTCCCTTAACCTACCACTAATGAATTTCGTGCAGCCCTCCTTGGAATCTAACGTATAACATAAGCTGCAACCGTCCATTCTCTGGACATTTCCTCAGTCCGTGGAGTTTTTACTTCTTGGCAATTGTCATCTGTTTGGCTCAAATAAACTCTTACAAGATTTTTTCTTAGGCTTGCTGTTCTTTCTTCGACAGTCTAGTTGGAAGGACTGACTCTAGGATTCGTAGGGGGGGTTCTGACTCCCACCCCCCTCAGCTCTTCACATGGCAGGGACAGAGGGCTCTCTGGGGAGCCCCGGCCATTCCGTGCTCTCCTGCAGACTCTTCGTCCTGGAAATGTCTGGCCAGGGGACAGTTATTGTTTAAACAAACTCCCCCATCAGAGACATTTCCTTCTAATGGTCTGGTTTAGGGGGAACCAAAATTGAAACCCATCAGACCCAAGGCTGAGGTGCTGGCTGGCTCAGCTCAGCATGGGGACCATTTATCAGGTGTTCCTGCCCTGCACCTTCAAGCTCACTTGATATATTTCAACAAACTTCGGGATGTTCAAAAACAATTGTCTGTTCCTATTAGGATTCTTTTGACATGGAGAAGTCACAGAAGCCGCTGGTGAGTCTGAGTTGCCAATACACAGTGGGTGCGGAGGGGCAGACAAGTTATTTTCCCTCACCGGGAGGCAGAATAAGCACGGAAGAAAGACTGCAGCAGAAAGAGGAGTAAGGGCAGACTTCAGGAAGAACTTCCAGGGCACAAAGGTATGAAGCACAAGTGCAGGACTTTGTATGACCATTTTCTCCAGGACTGCCTGCCTCTTTCTCTCCCCCAGAGCTGAGCTGGGCTCTCCTTTTCTCTGGCGAGTCTGCACACGGGACTGGTGTGTTAGAGCGAGTCTCCTGCTTGCCCACCAGTGCCGGTCAGGCCAGCTTCCTTTTAGGTTTCAGGATGAAACCCAACCCAATCCCAGGTCCTTAGAGAGGCTTGGGCCCAGCCCCATCTCTCCTGCAGGGAAACCCATGCTCAGAGAGGCTATCGCGGTTATCCCGTCTTAGCACTTAGCACGGAGGACTTGCCCTCCTGCTTACAGTCAGAGCAGGGCTCTGAACGGGACGGCTTGCTGAAGAGGGTAGCTGGGATTCAGGCCCTGGTGCCAGCCGGCCCAGCCAGGCCTGGTGACATGACTCCTTGAGGTCACTTCTGATCATTCTTCTCCCACCGAGGTGGCTCTGGAGTCCCTTTGTCCACCCAATGACCCCAAAGCCCCAGGGCAGGGCCACCAAGAGAAATTCCTTGAGGTATATGTGTCTGTGTATATGTCCGAGAGTCTCTCTGTGTCTATGCGTATCTGTGTCTATGACTGTATGTCTCTGTATGTGTATCTGAATGTGTCTCTATTTATGAGTGTGTATTTGTGTGTATGACTCTGTATATGCCTCTATGTGTTTGTCTCTCTGGCAAGTCGAGTCAGCAAGAGGGCATCCCATCGGTACCCAGATGGGGAGGGCCGGGTGGCTGACCACTCTGGGGCTGGAGGCCTGGGATGGCCCAGAAGGCTGCCCAGCAGAGCGAGGCCTCAGGCTGGGAACCTTCAAACTGGACGAGTCCACAAACAGCCATCTGCCAGCCAACAGTGTTTCTTTTTTTAACCCCTGAAAAAATATAGCCTGCCCAGCCTTCTGCAACACAGCTGGTGGGGCGTGGGGGACAGGGTAATTATGGCCTGAATGAAGGTAACACTGAGGCAGGGGGTAGGGCAGTGCCTGGGTTAGTTTTGGCTCTCAATAAACAATGGCTCATTTATTTTCAGTTTCATTCATTCATTCATTCAACAAAAGGATAGTGAGGACTATATTCTGCGTAAAAATTGCAGTGGCTCCCACTTATGGGCACCAGAACACAGGACTGGGCACTGTGAACACATTATTCATTCTCTTTTCACTAGCCTTTCGATAACTTTGCATGAATTGGACAACAGCCCCATCTTTTGGGCAGGCACAGCCTTAAGACAGAACATGTCACTTGTCAAGCCTGACAGCCCTGCTTGGAGGCCAGCATTACAGTCCCTATTCTACAGGAAGGAATCAGGGACCCTGGGCAGGATTCAAGCTCAAGCAGGGTTCGGATTGAACCCAGGCAGGCAGTTCCCAAGGACATGGCCCCTCCAGGAGCTACTTGAGTACCCTGCAAGCCCAGAGCAGCACACACTTGTCTGTGCAGAGCCGTGTACAGCAGGAACTTCCATGGTCGAAGCTGACGTTTCTCTAAAGTGGGTGGTGCTTGGCCCTAGGGTGCACTTCTCAAGATCATGGTGTTGTTCAGTTACCTGTGTATTCCAGGGTTGGATCTCCATCAGGGCTGGTCGCATGAAAAAAAGACAGGAGTAATGTATAACTAGGCCCTTCTGTCAGAGACTTCAATCTGATTGGGTAAATAAGACATGTATTTGGGGCCATTACATGTGACAGTAAAGAGAGTTTGTGCTGTGCCAACATTTCATTCACCAAGCATTAACTGAGCTCCACTATGGGCTAGGCAAGCTGCCAGGCACTAGATGGGCCATGGTGAACAAGATGCGGTTCTGGCTGCCATAGTCTGGAACATGGAGGAGAGGGCATCTGTGTGGGTCTTTGGGAAGAGGCAGGGTTGTTGGATAGGGGAATGGAGGGAGACAGGGCAGACCAGTAGGTCAGCACCCCAGACTAATGTGGAAGTCAGGGGCTGGGTTGTAGAAGGTGCTGAGTCTCCCAGGCCTGGGCACAGTTGAGCACAGGGTGGCACTCTGCAGGTCAGCCAGGAGGACTAAATGGGGAGGCTGCCATGGGCCAGCTGCCCTCCCCCACTCCCAAGCATTGTGTTTGAGCACTCTGCCTGGGACAAGGACAGTCGCACATCACAGCTCTAATTGAAGTCTGTTCTGCAGTTTGGGAGGCGAAGCTCCTGCAGTCCTAAGGGTGCCACATGGCACGCTCCTCCCTTCTCCCTGCCTGCCGTCCTGGGTTTTTTGTCAGCCCTCTAGGAAGGGGGGAGCCAGGGCTCCAGCGTCTTCCTGCGGAAGGATTCTCCCTCAGGTTTGCTCCAGTCTGCTGGCCTGGGCACCTGTTACATGTTACAAACCAGAGGGAGGCCAGCGAGCTGTGGGCTTTGGGGAGGGGGTTCCCCTAACCTGGTGGAGCTCTGGAGTGGCGTGGTGTCTCAGGGGAAAGAGGACCCACAAGCTGTGTGACCAGAGGCAAATAGAATCGCCTCACTGGGCCTCAGTTTTCGCATGTCATATGCTCGAACCAGGAGTAGTGGGGTGTGCAAATGAACATACCACGGGGGGGGGGGCACATGCCACAGTTCAGCGGATGTCAGGGGCGGCCCAGCGGGTGGGGGTTCTACTGACAAACGGAGGTGGAAGGGATGGGGGTTGGGGTTGGGGTTAGGGTTTTGCTGTACTTCTGTGTTCTATGACCCTGACCTTTGGGTTCAGGAGGGGTCCCCGCCACGTCCTGGGTGGTGGTGGTGGTGTTGGTGAGGGGGTTGAAGAGCTGACATCGCACCGCGGGAAGAGGGGAGAAAGGGGTTTCCAGGAGAGGGCGCCCGTGGGGCGCGGCGGGAGGGGCAGCAGCCGGCGGGGGTGGGAAGGGTGGCGGGCGCTCCGAGAGCACCGGCTTCCGGCGGGGGAGTGCGGGTCGGGTGGGCTGCTAGGTGCTCTCTCTTTAAAAGGCCGGCGGCAGCGCCACGCGCTCGGCCCGCACTCGCAGCGCAAACTTGCCGGGCTGGGCCGGGCCGGGCCGGGCTGGGCTGGCGCCAGCTCGCATGCGGCCGCGGCCCCCTCGCCCCCCGTGCTCCCGGCGCTCCCGCCCCTCCCGCAGCCTCTCCTCCGCGCCTGCCTGGCTCTCCCTGCCTCTCGCTCGTTCTCATTTTTTTCCTGCTGCCGCTGCCGCGGCGCCCGCACCTCGGTCGGCTGCGCCAGTGGTCGGCTCCCGCTCCACTCGCTTCCCAGCCCGGAGCCCTCGGTCGGACCGCGCTTCCCGGAGCCGCCTCGCCCGTTCCCTCCGGCTCGGACCCCGCGCTCCGCGGCGGCCGGAGCAGGGCTGCCTGGCGCTCCCCAACTCGCTCGTTCGCTCTCGCTGGAGCAGCCGCTGCAGCCCGGCCGCCAGCTCCTCCCCGCGTCGTCCGGGACTCCCGGCGGCTCCGCGCCCGGCTCGGTCCGCAGCGTCAGCGCCGCCCGCCGCGGCCCGGGTTCTGGGCACCGCGAGAACCGGCCTCCGGCTGCTGCCTCCCCGCGCCCCCGACCCCGCCGCGCGGTGCAGACCTCGCCGGTGCGCGGTGAGTTGTGGCCCGCGGGGACCCGGCAGCGGGGACGGCACCCACCGGCCTCGGGCACGGGCTGCGGCGGGGACCCTGGGCTAGGGGAGGTGGCCTCTGACGAGCTCCCGCGCTCGGGGCTCCCAGAGGAAGGCCGGTCGCCTGGAGTTCTCGGGGCTAGAGGGTCTCCCCTCGGGGCTGGCCCGGCTTTCCGAATGCCCCAGGGGAGGGTCGGGGCAGCGGCTTCCCAGCGGGCCGGGGGGAAGTGTCCCTGTGTCCGGGATTATGTCAGCTTCTACCGGGCCGGGGTCGTGCCAGCTCTCAGGTGGGGGCGGCGGCAGTAACGCGCCCGTTTGCAGGGAGGCAGGGCTGGCGGGGAGCGGGGCAGGATCTGCACCCCTTCCTTGGTGCCTCCCGGCGGGAGGGCAGCGCCAACCTCGACCGCCAGCACCGCCTTCGACCCCGGCCAGAGCCCGGCGCCCGGCGGGTTTGGGATAGCGCTCAGGGTCTGGGGTCTCCCCACCCCGGGACTGCGGGTCAGGTGCTCCTCGGACAATCTGCACTGACCTCTCCGGACCCAGATGAACTCATGCCAGGCGCTGTGTGTGTGTGTGTGTGTGTGTGTTGGTGTTGGTGGGGTCCTCTCTGGGGTCGGGCTTCCCCGGCGCTCGGGAGCTGGGAGCGCCCCTCCGTGGAGCGCGGGCACGAGTGGGAAGTGGAGGACCCGACTGAGCGGCGCCCCCGCACCAGGGCGGTCTGAGGCTGTTTGTGCTGAAATGCGAGGCAGTGGCGGCGGCAGGGAGTCCTGAGGCCCAAACGTACGGACGAGCGCCCCCTGCTCCCAGGCCACGAGTGACACCCCCGCCTTTACACTTTCGGTCCTTTTTGGAGGCGTCTTCTTGCTGCTTTCCCCTCTCTCGTCAGCATCTCTGCCCCTCCTGCGGGAGAAAGCTGCTTTGCAGTATTGAGCAGGGTTTGCCTAGTGGGGTGCCCGAAGCTACATGTCTGGTGGAGCGTTTAGTCCGTCTACCCTTCTGGTAATCTGGCAAGAAGGCCTCTGTGATGGGGGAGGAAGAAGGCTTGTGTGTGTGTGTGGAGGGGGGAGGGAGGGTGCTCGTGCTCCGTCATAGTCCCTCCCTGCTACATTCTAGGTGAGAGTGGGGCGCAGCCAGCCAGCCAGCGCTCTGAGTCTCCCCACTGCATATCTGGTTCCCACAGCCTTGCAATCCCGGAGCCAGCTCACGGTGGAAGTAATGACTTTCAATTCCCATCTACCCTCCCCGTTGCTGTGCCCTGGGTCTGTCCCACGCTCCCCCGGGATCCACACGGGATACTGGGCTGCCACAGGCTCTCTCTGTACGCAATCTCGGCTCTTAGAGGCCTCAGGGCCTAAGTGGGGAGAACTCCATGAAGAGGTGAGGACCTCAGGTGCTTACCCTGAGGTGGCAGAGACGGTCCCCACCGAGGGCTCTGGAGGCTCCTGGGTGTGGTCACCCACTGGGCAGGCTCTGGGGACTAGTGGTGAGAGCCTGGCTACTGTGCAGAGTGGAGTCAGAGCCCTCTCCCTCCCCTCCCACCAGCTACCACTTCCTAGAGGGCCTTAGGCAGACTTGTCCTTGGGTTGGGCTGGGGGCCTATGAAGATGGCACCCCTTAACCTCTGCTTAGCCCTGGACGACATGCCTGCCCATGTGTGAATTCGGTGACCACTATCTTCACCTGCCCTTAGCTTTTGTCCTTTTAGCCATCAACTTTTCCTCACCTGTCAACACCTGCACACCTCACAGAGATGAAGACAGTAAACAGTTACCCCTCCTGAGAGCTTAGCCACTTCAAGGGCTACCCCTGCCGTGGATCTTTGCATTTAAGAGAGACCCGAGAGGAAGATGGCAATGCCTAACCCAAAGGAATGGTCTATTGATGGTGGTGGTGGGTTTTCAGGAGAGATGTAAGGGAGGTAGGGGGGCATGCAGCGTGTCATGCAGAAGGGGAGGGGAGGCAGTGGGGGTGGGAGTGTGGCAGGAGTTGAGCTGCCTTTTGGGCCTCAGTGGCCTAGCACGGGCCCCTTCTCTCCCCCACTCCCTTCCTCTGGCTGGCTTCAGGCTTCATGTTTGTTGGAGGCGTGACGTCTCCTGGAGGGAGCCCATGCACAGCAGCAGGCAGGCAGCCAGAGGTAAGTGAGGGCGCCTGTGAGTAGAGGAGTGAGCAAGTGAGTGAGCAGTGTGCTAGCCCTAAGAGTCAGAGGGTGGGCCCAGGGCAAAGGGCTCTGCGGCCCCACCCCCTTCCTGGGAGGTCCCCAGCTCAGACTCCAGGATGCTTGGCCTCATCAGAACTGCCCCACTAGATGGGGACAGCTGGCAGGAAAAGATGGGACCAAGACCCACAGGCTTACGTGGGTTATAATTACAGCCAACAGACACATCTTTTCCCCTAGACAAGTGTGGAGCTGGCAGCCCCTAATTACCGCCCACCCCCAGACATCTGCCCACCCTGCTGTCTTCCTTTGCTCGGCCTGGAACCCAGCTTTCTGGTGGGCAGGCCCTGTGGCAGCTTGGGCAGTTGTGCCTATTGGCTGGAAGGTTATCTCATTTCTGCAGAATGGTAGCAGTCTTTGCTGCCCGGAGAAGGTGTGGGGAGCTGGCATCTGGGCTTTGCCCTGCTCACTGGGGCTGGCAGAGGAGCTGCTGGTTGTCCAGGCCAACCCGAGGGCCTTCCCCAGGTGGGCAGCGGGCCTGGAGCAGAGGATACCAGCTTCCTGTTGCTCCCACCCAGCCTGGTGCCAGCTCCTGCAAAGAGCAGGGACGACTTGTTTTCATGTTAACTGCTCTAGCTAGCAGGGAACCATCAAAAATTAATTTAGAGATTTCACTGCCTTTGGCCCTCACAGAATGCAGGCTGCCTTTTCCCTTGCTCCTAGCAGCCCTGGTTCTCTCTCCACTGAGTTGTCTCTCTGCTGAGTCTGGTCTCCCAGCCCACCCCAGGCTTGTAGCTCTGTTTCCAAGTTCCATCCCCAGTCAAATTCTGGGGCTTCTGTCTCAGTGCCCCCTACTTCTGTTTCACTGCTTGAGCTTGCTCCTAAAAGTGAGGTAGAGTCTGGCCGGCATGGCTCGGTGGTTGAGCATTGGCCTATGAATCAGGAGGTCACAGTTGGATTCCCTTTCAGGGCACATACCAGGTTTCGGGCTAGACCAAAGTGTGTATGTCGGGGGGCAGCCAATCAATGATTCTCTCTCATCATTAATGTTTCTGTCTCTCCCTCTCCCTTTCTCTCTGAAATTAATAAACATATATGAAAACAAAAAGGGAGGTGGATAACAGGATTTGCTTAGAAAAGATAGAGCCTGCCCTGCAGCCCTGCCCACCCTGCGCCCAGCCCCTTGCCTGAGAGCGCCTCGTCCAGCCTGTCCGTGTCTCTCTTGGCTTCTTGGGAAAAACGAGCACCAAAAGGATAGTAAAGATCACCCCTTCAATTAAAGTCGATGACGCCTGTCAAAATGTTTTATTATTAATCTCATCATTTAGCAATCTTGAGGCAGCAATGCACCTTAAATATGTGCACACACGTATATTAAATAAATCGAGAACGTGGGGCATAATGCCATTATCCAGACCCCATTCAATTAAGGAGATATTATCTGTAGTCGTTGGGAAGTAGCCCCCGATGACAGCCCAGGCCATTCCGCTGGCTCTGGAGAAAGTGCTGGCCACCCGTTGTGATGACCCCGGGTCCCAGAGAGCTCCGCCAGCTGCGCCTCCCAGGCCCGGCTAGCTGCACCAAGCCCAGGAGCTTTGTGTCCTGCCCTGTCCCACGCACTTGCCCTCCCAGCCTTCCCTCCGTTCCTCAGGGCAGGCACTGCTACCCCTGACCTGTTTGCTGGGGCCCACGACTTGTAGTAAAATAGGCATTGCTGCAGGGTGGTTTTTAGATTGAATATTGAAATAAAAATTGGGGGCTTGGCCTGACTCTGAAGTTTCTGGTACGTGATGGCTTTTTAGGTGTTGCTGTCCCTTCTCCGTGCCTCACCGCAGAGTGATGAAAGTCCCACCCACAACCCTGATTCTGTGTTCACAGCTGTGGGACATGGTAGAGTTTGGGTGTTGACTTGCTAAGCCAGTGGGCCCCAGCTGTCCAGGCAGTGCTGGGATGGGGAGCTCTGACTAAGGAGGGGAGGCAGGAAGGAGGAGAAAAGGAAGAAAGCATTAGGGAAGCCCGTAACAGCAGCAGCTGCAAACAAAGACACTTGTCCACTTGGGTCTTCTCTGGGAAAACAGGATGGTGGTGGCACGTGTTGGGGGCGAGTTGGGGGAAGGAGAGGCCTGAGGTTGCACAAGAGGAAGGGCTGGTGGTAGGAGAAGATCTGGGCGAATTTGAGCTTGGTGGCTGGCCCCTGCTCTGGGTAAGGCGGAAGTCAGGGCTGGGCATTTTCTGGGCTGAACTGGTAGAAGCAAGGGCAGAGGAGAGGTGCTTGCTTTATCTGCCAGCTGCTGTGAACTGCTGTGGCCTTAGCAGGCTGCTGCCCTGTAAGCCTCATGCGTTTCCTGTCAGGAATTTCTGCCTGTCGTGCTCAAAGCTTGCCAGTGGGCCCTCACTTCTCTGTCCACCATGGATCTTGTGCTTGGTGCCCTCTCTGACCTCCTCTCCTGCTTTGTCCCCTGCCTCAGGGCCTTTGCACTTGCTGTTCTCACTACTGCTACTTGGGATGAGTTTCTCCCATGCTTTCAGTGGCCTGCCTGCCTTTTTCCTTCCTTCCTTCCACTGAAGTTTTACATATGTCGTCTTTTCCCCTAATTGACCCCCTTCCCCAGCTTTTAGTATTTTGCTTTTTAAAAAATCCTCACCCAGGTTGTTTTTATTGATTTTAGAGAGGAAGGGAGATAGGTAGATAGATAAATAGATAGATAGATAGAAACCTCTATTAGTTACTTCCGGTTTGCACCCCAACTGGAATTGAACCTGCAACCTAGGTATGTTTCCTGACTGGGAATCGAACCCCTAACCTTTTGCTGTACAGAACTATGCTCCAACCAACTGAGCCGGCTGGTGGACCCTTTTACTGTTTTTAATCTTTACTCAATGCCACCTCCATAGGGAAGCCTTCCTTGCCCCTTTCCCCCTGAGGATGCCCCTCTGGGCCATTCCCTCTCTCCTGACGAGCCTGTTTTCTTCACAGCCCCTGGATTCTCTGAAGGGCCACACATCTGTGTGTAGGTGTGTTTATTGCCTCTCCTGGGCCACGCTCCACTAGGACCTTAGCTGCACAGGGCAGGCATTTATGTCCCTGCCACTTAGCAGTTCCCCAATGCCCAGAGCAGAGCCTGGCACACAGCAGGTGCTCAGCACGCAATTGAGTGACACATTGAGTCATGGTATGGAAGGAAGGGCTGTATTCTATGCCTGACCACATCGAGGGTTGTAAGAATTCAGGGCAAGGTGGGATTCCTCTCTGTGGACCCAGATGCCTCTGCAGACCCCCTGCTCATGGCTCTGCCTTAGTGGGGTGGCTGCCATGGGACCTGGCTTTGTCTTATTATTTATTGAGAATAACAGGAGTTTTGAGCCTTGGGCTAGGCATGGGGACAGAGATGAGGGGAGTCCTATTTAGACAGGCCCTTAATGTGCTCCCAGGCTCTTCAGTGACAAATAACAACAGAAAGTTACTGTATGGCTTTAGGTGTGGAAGAAGGAGATAATGGGAACAGGAATAATCAGGGCAGGCTTCCTGGAGGAGGAAGGATCTCTTCAAGTGGTAAAAACAGTCACAGGGAGGAAGCTGGAGGAAATCAGGTTGAGGGAAGCACAGGCAGTTGACTTAAAGTTTTCCATCGTTTCCATTGGCATTAAGCTAAAGAATCACTTTCTCCATCTCTCTCTCATGAATACACCGGGAGAATGAGGTCCCAGCAGGTCAGGAGGCTTGATCTAAGAAAGGCAGAGGACAAGCCTAGGGCAGCCCTGGAGCCCTCCCGAGGCCTGGCTTCCTCACTGAGCCCTGAGGGGCTGGCCTGCTGGGGAGTCAGAAGCCTGAGAGCCCATCAAAGGGCTGAAAGCAGGAGGGAGCCTGCTGGTATCCCCCAGCCCCATCCCCATGCTGGGTCATTCTGTCTGCTGCTGCCCTTTATTTTGGAGTTTGGGAAAATTCTGTTCCCTTAGGTTTGGGAGAATAAAACACAGTTCAGTGAGAACTGAATCGGAGTTTGGTAAATCACAGCAGCGATGTTTGGATCTGGTTGTTTTGTGGTTGTGATTCTGCCTGGCTCAGGCCCTGGTTGCTGAGGGAGGATTAGGTTAGACCTGGGGAAAGCAGGCAACTGCTGTCAGGACTGGGAAGGGCCCGAGGCAGGTCTGGAGCCCTCTCTGCGGCCCTCAGGTTGTGGAGGTGGCCGGGGAGGGCAAGTGGGCTTCACCCATCCCCCAGCTTGCCTCACATCCCCTTTCACTGAAGAGAATGTTCTGGAAAATGCCCTCGAGTTGTTGCCTTGTGGAGATGACTATATGCTCTTCCCTTATTGCATCCCTTCCTGCCTAGTCTGTCCTCCCCTGGAGCTAGGGCCAGAGAGGGGGGAGAAAACGGGTTTGGGAGAGGGTGCGGGAGGGAGAGGGAAGGTCAGGGAGAAGAGACCACCTGGGTGGCGTTGCAGTGACAGCCACCCTGGGGCTCCCCGGAGAGGGATCCCCTAACTGTCCCAGGTGTGAGCTATCCTGGCTGTTTCGGACTTGGAGAGTGGTGGTCTGAGGGCTCCAGCACCTCCCCCACAGGCGCCCCTCCTCCTACTGATGGAGGCAGCCACCCTCCAGCCTCTGCTCTCTGCGACTCCTTTCACTCAAAGGGTATTTTTACTTTTCCCTTTTCCCTGGTTCCTGTTACATGATCAAAGGAAGGAGGGAGGCTGAAAGAGGCGGTGGTTTGCTCAGCTCTTCGGAGAAGCTTAGAGAAGGCAGGCCTGTGGGCCCGAGGGAAGGGGAGGGGGCTATCTCTGGGGAGGAAGGCTGGGGGCAGCCCCACCACCTTGGGCAGGACCCTGTCCTTGGGCTTCTGATTCTAATCCTGCCTTTCGCCTCACTGAGGTCTCCTTCCCCATGCGGACATGTTCTCTCTCTCTCTCTCTCTCTCTCTCTCTCTCTCTCTCTCTCTCTCTCTCTCTCTGATATGGTATACATGGGGTGCCTGTGTGTGCACACTGTAGCCACAGGTGCTCAGGCTGCAAGGAGAAGCCAGCGTGAGCCCTCAGGGAGGACCTGAGCCTAAGCAGGGCCTGCTAGCTGCCGTGTGAGGGCCTCCAGGTCTGAGTGCACAGTCTGCCATGATGCTCCAAATCCCTGTATCAGGAAAAACAGGCCTGAGCCCCCATGCCGTCAGAACAGGGAGTGGCCTGTGTGGTGGCGTGGCAGGGTCTGGGCAGCCTGCGCAGGCTCTGTGTGCCCTGGCTCTGTGTCACCAGCTGAGGTTTGGTGCCCCAGCCTCCTCCTCTGGCTTTTAGGGACAAAGGTATCCCCTAGTGGCCTAGCCCATAGGAAGGTAAGCATCGCCTGAGGAAGTGTAAGCAAAGCACTTGGGACAGTGCCTGGCACATAGCAATAAGTTGTCATTTGCTCTTACTTCTCCTCGGGGCACTGTTCGCATTTGGACAAGACATTGTTTCATTGTGCAGGCTGTCCCCACGGCATCTCTGACCACCGTCTGGATGCAGGCTAGTAGGTGACTCCCTCCTATTGTGACAATTGAAAAGGCCCCTGCATTTTCCTCCAACCCACCCATTTTACAGATGATGAAACTGAGGACTCTGGCCCCCTGCAGGCAGTGGCAGGACTGTGGCATCTGTCTAAGCCTTCTCTGGTTTCTCTAAATGAATTGCCTGGCATTGGCATCGGCAACCAGGTCCCCACATCCTCTCAGTCCCCACAGCCACCTGGGAAAGAGCTCTGATGAGCTCACACGGAGGTGTGCGTGATGATGACAGCTCCATTCAGCTGTAGCCTCCCCCTCTCCTGTATTTTAACAGCTCTTACGCCTCCCCAAAGCACAGACGCCCAGCCCTAGGTCACAGGGTCCTGGCTTCAGGGGTGAGGGTGGTATTAGGGAGCTTTACTGCAGATGCCCGCAGGGCTCTGTGTGACTGGTGCTGGCTTTGAGTCCTGGACCCACCCTGACTTGCTGTGTGCCTTTGGGATGACACTGGGCTATGGGTTCACCTGCAGAATGGGCTAAGGAGAATCGGCAGTGTGTCCTTGGCCTCTGAGGAGCTAATGCGGAGGGAGCATTTTGATGAGGGGTGAGATGGGAGTGCCCGGAGGCACTTGCCAGAGAGGCCCAGGAGCTGAGGCTGGACTCCCAGATTCTGTATCCTCTCCTATACCCCCTGTCCAAGAACTGGAGCAGTCTGGGCCTCTGTGGGGGACTTACAGGTAAGGGGGGGTGGCTCTGAGACCACATTCTCCTGGGAAACCTAATCCAAACACAAGCCCTTCTTCCAAATGGCTAGGGAAACTGAGGCACACAGCGGGCAGGTAGCTTCCTGGTCTTCAGATGTGACAAACTCATGAGGAAGGGGCCTGGGGTTGGCACTCCAGCCCAGCCCTGACTCAGCTCCCAGCATTCTCCCAGTGGCCTCCTAAATTGAGGGGAGGGAGGATGCTGGCTTTGAGCAGGGAGGTTGGGGTAGGGAAGGAACCCCAGGGGAAATTAGCCCAAATTAGCAGACAGATGAGGAAGAGCTGGTGTTCTCTACCCTTGCAGATAAATATTTAATCACAACAACAATAATAATGACAATGATCCTAATAGTGTGCAGCAGCTCAGGTCGTAACCGGAGCCCCACTCTCAGAGAAAGGAAGTAGGGGAGAGAGAAGGAGCAATGGAGAGATTCAGAGATAAAGATGGGCAGAGAGAAGGAGGGGGATGGAGGCCACTGGGAGGGAGAGGGAGGCTGGCTTCTCACTCAGGAGGCCCAGAGTTTGCTCTCTGCCTGAGGTCGCTGGGCAGCTGGGGTGGAAACAGGAAACAGGAGGGTCCAACCCTGAGTCAGGAGGAGAATCCTGACCTCCGACAGCCCCAGCTTCTCCGCAGCCCTCAGAGGAGCAGCTCCCAGCCTATTCCTTCTCCAGGGAAACCTGTTGGCCTTTCTTGTCTCTGAATTCCAGGAGCCTGAGTGT